>JAODAL010003673.1:0-169277 GCA_025379985.1 Phyllomedusa bahiana
GGGGGGGGGGGTTCCCCCATAAGGGAAGTAGGTATTAAAAGGGCCCCCTGAAAGTAGTTAAGTATATAGGCTCTTTCAGTACCTAAAAAAGTTTTTATTTGGGCCCCCCCAATAAAATTTGGGAAAAAAAGTCCCATTTAGTAGGGGAGGGAAAATAAAGGTCCCCCAGGGAAAGGGGATATTTCACTCACCGCCACTTTTTTTAGGGACAACCCCCTGCAGTAACGGGTTTTGGGCCCCCCCTTTTTCCCCCCCCAAAATGCCTTTAATTCTTCGTGGCCATAGATTCCCACAAGGTTTTTGCAACGATGCTCAATTGGTACCAAGGGGCCCAAAAGTGCCAAGAAAAAAATTTTCCCCCCACCCTGACAAAACCAAACCCCCCCCCACCTGGAAAACCTTTGTTTCAAGGCGGATGGATCCAGCTTTTTATGTTTTTAAGCCAAATTCCTGACCCTACCCTCCCGAATGTTGGCGCAGGCAAAAACAGACTCATAGCCCGGCAAGTTTTTTCCCCAAATTTTTACTTCCCAATTTTTGATGAGCTTTGGGGAAAAATTGGGGGCCCTCAAATTTCCTGTTTTTTAGCTGAAAGGAGTGGCACCCTGTGGTCATTTTGCTGCTGTAGCCCATCCTGCCCCCAAAGTTCGCCCTTTCCCGTGGGGTTCAAAAAGATGCTCTTCTGCCCACCTTTGGGTTTTAACGGGGGGCTAAATTAGTTTAAATCCAACCCGGGGGCCCCTTCGCTCAAAAACCCGTCTTGCCCATTTCTCCTTTTGACCTCTTGGGCCCTCAACAAAGGGAAATTTCCGCCCCCAAAGGGCTGGGCCCCTCACTGGATGTTTTTTTTTTTTTTGGGCCCATTTCTCTTAAACCCCAGAGATGGTTGTCGTGAAAATCCCAGGAGGGTCACAGTTTTTTGAAATAAAATCAAAACCCGCCCTTCTGGGGACCCAACAACCATGCCCCGTTCAAAAGGCCCCTCAAAACACCTTTCCCTTTCCCCATACCCGAAAAATCGTTTTGAACTGCAGGAGATTGTCCCTTTACCATGTCTACAAAAGGGGCCCAAATGCACTGAGTTGCCGCCCCTTTTGATTGGGCTGATTAGAAATTAAGTGTTAACGAGCAGTTTGACAGGTACCTAAAAAAGTGGCGTGATGTGGGTCCCACAATGGTAGGTATTTTCCCCTAGAGGTTGGTGGGTAATAGGTAATCCCCGTAGAGGTAAGTAAAAAGTCCGCAGAAGTAACAATAGGGCCCCTATAGGTTGGTAAGGTGTTAAAAAGGGGCCCCAGAAGGCTGGAATATATATAGGGCCCTGCAGTAGTTTGTTTAGGAATTATATGGGCCCCCTCATTGAATGGTAGGTTTTTTTAGGTTAAACCAGGGGGTTTGGTACGACAATGTTGTCCCAGTAGGTTGTGGGTCATATAGGTCCCCCCATTTGGTCTAAGATCATAGGCCCCCCAGTAGGCGGTATAACGGGCCCCCCCCAGTGGGTTGGGTAGGTCTAAGGTCCCCCGAGGTAGTAAATAAAGTCACCCTGGTAAGCAGGCATATTGGCCACCATTAAAAATAAAAATAATACTCACTTCTCTCTGTTCCCCTGTTGAATAACTCCCTCATCCTGCTCGTACAGGCGGCATGACATCATCATGCCGCCTGTGTAGTTATGCTACTCCAAGCGTGTTATTACATCACACTGGTTGTGCTGTATACTCCAGTAGGTTGCATGCTTGCTTAATGATAGATCGCAACCGCATGCTCATCCTGAGGACAAAACCCTACAGTTAAAACCGCAAATGCTCTATCCACAGCACACTTAAAAAAATTTGTGGGGGAATTTCTGGTTTGGGCAACATCAGTTTTATCTGGGGCCCAAGCCCTTGGCTGGCTTTGATTCCAGCTGTATAATCCTTTATACTGATCTCATTGGCATCTAAATAAATTAATTTTTGGGGGGTTCCAGTACAGTAATTGAAGCAAGGGTCGTTTGTATGAAGCTTTGGGATACACAATATTCCAGAATACTACTACTGACAGGCAATTTATTAGGCCTCACCTCTGATAGATAAGCAGATTCAAATAGCAGACTTGGGGGGGCTTGTCGGACTTTCCTGCCCACAGAAACCCCTGACAAACCGTAATTTCTTTGAGGTAGCGTTTAAACTACTAGGATCAGTTATGTCCAGTCATGGAGGTTGCAGCAGGAACCCAGCAATGTGTTACAGCTGCAGTCCGGTAAACATGCCCACATGATCAGTGTAAAAGTACAGCACAGTTAAGTGTAATTTTACATACTGCAATGAGATTGATTCTATAATATGTAGCTTTGCCTAATATAAAGAAAATTCTGGCTGATACAAAACAGTCTGACAATTTCTCTTGCAAATTCTATATTAATCCCTTTCATTCCAGAAGAGAGGTTTAGCACATGCATGACACGTCATTCATTGGCTGCTGGCATTAAAAACTATATCCAGCAGGATGCCTTTCTAGATGGTACTCTGATGCATACAATAGACATAGACATTAATGTGGCGCCTAATATGTATCACTTTCTAATGAACTTTCTTTAGCTGAAATGCCTCTGTAAGTTGATCTAACACGCAGTCACAAGACCATTCTATGAGGCTCGGACTGGCCCACAAGGAAATAGGGGAGACCTGCCCACGCCCCTTCTCTTCCCCTGTGAGCCAGTAGGCATGAATCAAGTAAAGATGATGGATCCAGCGGTAGGTAAGTATAAATCCATAATTTATTTAGGCATATGCAGCAGGGTACAAACAGGGTACAGACAACCAACGCGTTTCGGGCGTAGACAATCGCCCTTGTTCACGGCATGCCGCTGGATCCATCATCTTTACTTGATTCAAGCTTATGTGGAGCCGTGGCTGGAGGCCAGGATTCCGTGCGGAGGGAAGCTTCAGGCAGAGCTGGAGCATTCATTACAAGCACCCATGGTTTTCAGTGGTGAGCTTACACCTTCTTTCTTTTTTCACAGGCCAGTAGGCATGGTGGGCCCCAAATAGCGGCTTTTCTGGGAGAAAGGCAGAGAAAGAGGCACAGTAGTCATTTATATTAGCTGTATAGTGGGCCACCATAATCAACTGCATTGGCCAGGCCCAACAATCAGCTCTACTGATGAACCCCAGGCACCTCAGTCTGACGCTGCATACTAATGATGTGTATCCCCTGCTTGGTGAATAAGTTTTCCTCCAGAGGGAAGAAAGCTGTCTTTATTGCAATGTAATGGAGTTAACTTCCCTAAAAGCCAAGTCTAACCGATTAAAAACCCGTGAAACAGTATTAGGGACTTAACCAAGGCAAAATGTCCCCCAAAATGAAGCGTCACCTAACTATAGAGCTCTGTTCCAGAGCTCTACAACTGGGTACTGGCTCAACCAGTGGTGATAATACATGCTGATACAAGTGGACTTGTAATGTCCAGCTATCAATTTATTCAGCAATATTTAAAAGGAATTAAAAGAGAAATGTCATGGTGCGACAAGTTAGTCCAGAATAATTTTGTGAAAGATTCAAGTATTTGCTAAAACAGATATGTCAGAAGTGGTGACAGATCCTTTTTATACACATCAATTGTCATACAGGAAAAGGGGATTCTTTTATAAATGTCCAGATGTCTGAAGTTGTATTAGCAAAATACATATGGTACATCACTGCACACATTTACAAGGAGGTAATCTACATCTTGAAAATGTTCTTCAAGTATTTCCCTTTTTATCTGACCTAGAAAGATAGCGAAATTATAAATGCATTTTCCAGATGAGAGATGTGCCAACATTTCCCAATTATGTGATTTGTGATGCAAGAGCTGGCAGACAGAACTCTACAGTATGTGTTTTTACATTACTTTGTACTATTAGCTTCTAGACTAACCATCATATTTGATCAGTTAGAAGGTTTTGTGTCTCTGCTCCAAGATTTTATTCAAATTTGGAGCAGAGTTTCTTTCAATTCAAGAGTAAATAAGAATGATTAACATGCATTACAAAAAACAGTAACATTGGTTTAATTTTGATGTATAAAGGATTTGCACAAATAACAATTCTTATCATATAATTATAATACCAGAATAAGTGCTTTTAGTCTTGAAAGCATTTCAATAATGTAACCTTCTTCTTGATGCACTAAAACATAACTATTATTAGAAATTGTATAAGACCTGTAGTCGCCCTATATCCAAAAAGAGGGTACAGCAAAACAGACACTACTCCTAGCTACCAATCAGGCTAACCGCCCCAATAAGGGCAACTCCGTCAGGAACCTATCCCTATAATCTACCTATATCAGTGGCAAGATATGGTAATACCTACAAGGGAAAGATAGTGCAAATAAATCAATGCAGCAAATCAATAATCCAAAATACAGGAACTATGTAATGGTCAATCGACCAGCACCAGCGTATATAAAAATTCACAGACTGTCAGATTTATTAAATCTCCATCTCCAACACGTTTCCCCCACTGGATTTCCATGGGTTCATCAGGGAGAATTATAGTAATATCATTTTAAACAAGAAGTTCAATCCATCTAAAATTTCAAACAGTTGTAGTGAAATTTCCAGATAAATGTCTAATACTCCGATCCGGTTCTACCATACATCTGGAAGCATATCATCATAGTCACCTCGCCATGTACCGGTCATGCTCATATGTATTAACATGCCACCTTTCAATACCAGGTAGGCCATGGGTGCAACGATGTCCACGTTGGTGAAAAGACGGAACAGAAGAGTCTAAACAAGCTGATGCAGTGCTGCTAACTGCTCCAACCGGAGTCCCTTAAGTAACTCCTAACCGAGCAGATAACCCGCTCTCAGAGCTGGAACGCTATATATATATATACCGAAAGTGAAGCACATGACCGCCGATTACATGACATTGTCAGGTGATCACAAGTCCCTCGCAAGCGCCCAGCGGTAGCTATTGCACATGTCTGAAACGATGTCTGGAGCCGGTAATAGTTACAGAGTAAATAGAAACCTCCGCTTGGTCGAACAGCCAATACACAGGACATTGACAGGCTCCATTCAAATAAATAATCACCGGAGCCCATCCAGCATATATCTCCATAGCGAAAATCACCAGGGGCAGTTGAATGTATATACCAAACCTATAGCCCTCTCCATGTATATGTCAGGTAAGTATTAGGCAAAAGCAGTCAGAAAGTATGAAAACCATCTGTCACGGTTCACGCTGCGGCCCCTGCTACGGACCGTCAGCATGCCCGTGTCTCTGGTGCTTCTGTCTCTATTCACCCACCTGTCCCAGCTCCTGCTTGTAGTTCTCAGTCACCATGGCTTCCTCCATCTTCCTGTCTTCACGCGGGCACGCGCGAGGCACTGCATGGTACTTGAGGAGTCAGTGGTCCTTGGTCCGGCCCAGTGACCTGTGACCTCTGGCTTCTAAAGGAGCTTCCTCCCTCAGGCTGATATTAGTTCGTTGTCTTCAGCACAGGAGCGTGACCCCTCGGCTGCTGCATTGCTGCTGTTCTCGTGTAGGTTCCTACACGTTTATCAGTTCTGGACATCTGCCACTGTACCAGCCTGCCTATACCTACTGTTACCTGGCATCATACAGTAGCCTGCTACCTATCTGGACTGTGCATACGTTCCCAGCTACACCTGGACTGTGTGTACGTTTAACGGCTACACCAGCGGTGCCCTGTCTCTGTTCCTGTACCATCAACCCAGACCAGCACTTCTGCTACCCACCGCCTGCATCTACCATCTGTGCCTGCGGTGGGCCCAGAGGATCCGCCCAACCCGCACGTTTCCAGCCACCCGGGTTGGAATCGTTACAGTACGAACTGACCATACAATATGGATACCGCCGGAGTGACTCTGCCTGACCTGGTAGCCGTGGTGAACATCTGGCTCCACCGGACAATTTTGTTTAAAAAGCGCAGACCATCACTACCCGTCTGGACCAAGTCCTGCTCCACCTCTGCTGGGTTCCACCTCGTCGCCATTCCATCCAGCCTGCCCTCCCCTCTGCTGCCTTATTCGGGAGACCCTCATGCATTTTGCGGCTTTCCTCAACCAGTGCACTACCACTTTGGGGTCCTGCTCATCTTTCCATTCTGCCCGGGCCCAAAAGGCGCCTCATCATCAGTCTCCTCGGGTGAACCCTTTGGCCGGGGTCTCCCCTCTGGGGGAGAGAGGGATCCCTGACGGGCCCCTTCCAGGAGTTCCTGACGCTTTCAAAAAACCTTTTGAGCTACCTGGGCGCAACCTACTGCTTCATCTCTGCTTCCTTTCGCCAAGGGCGCCACAGTGGGGCCAGTATCCATCCAGTTCTGCACCCGGCCTCCGAGCTTGGGCGGAACAACGGGGCCCTCATTGCTCCCCTTCTGGGGGTGGCTTCGATGGAGGCATAAAGGGAAATTTGGGCGGGCCCGTGACTTACCCCAACCACCCTGGACACCTCATTGCTCTTGCTACCCAATTGACATCCGTTTTGCTGAGAGGGAGCTTGACTACCCCAGCACCATGCCACCCGGCCTCCAAGCCTCCTCCCCTTTGTACGGAGCCCAGAGTAAAACCTCACCGGGACCCCCGTTCCCCCAAGAGGAGCCAAGGAAGTGAACCGCACCATCCCCTCCACAGAGGAACGCGTCCGGGGGAACCCAAAAAACCCCTGTGCCTGTACTGGGGGTACCCTCATTATCTGAAGAACGCCCTCCCCCCAGCGGCCTCGGAATTCTCATCCCATGGTGTTGTGGTGAGGTGACCCGAAGATGGTGCTTGCCCCCCCGTCTGACCCCCCAGTCACTAACGTTTTTTTCGGGTACGTCCATGAAGTTCCTGCCGGTTGGTTTCTGGTTTCTCTGAGAATTTTATCCATCCGTCTCTCTGGAACTTTACCTCCTGCCCTCCCTCTAAAAAGCCGATACTTTTTCTCTTCAATCAATGGGAAATCCTGAGGAGCCATCCGGTACCTACCCTTCCTGTGTCCCTGAAAATAGGAAGTTCCCACCAAGAGGACATCCCTCTACGTCCTCAAATTCGCTGCTCCAGTCCGCTCGGGGGTGCCCTGGTTTTCCGCTTCACACCCCTCCCTGGAAGGAAAAAAGGGTGAGGTTTCCAATGGGGCAAGCAGTGCCACTCCCGCTTCTCAAGCCCCCCCCGGGGGCAGCCCTGCCCTCCCCGTTTCCCCCATTTGTTTGGGTTGCCGGGGAAATTTTGCACTTTCAAAGGGGCCTCTGGGGGCAAAACAAACCTCTGATCCCCCCCCCCCCACCCCCGCCACTGTTTCTCCTTCTTTTCCCCCCGGTCCCCAAAAAGTTTTTCCGGACTTTCTGGAAAACCTCCCTCCACAGTTTCCTGGAAAAACCCAGGAGAGGGGTTACCCCAGCCATTTTGTGGGGACCAGGGTAGCCCGGAGGGGGGGGCTTTTAAGGGGGGGGGGGGTTGTCACGGGTTCACCTGGGGCCCCTGCACGGACCTCAGCGTACCCGTGCTTTTTGGCTCCCATTTACCCACCTGTCCCAGCCCTGCTTGCAGGGCCCCAGTCACCATGGCTTCCTCCATCTTCTGTGCGCAGGCTGCCCCTCTAGGGCAACGCAGGGACGCATGGACTTGAGGGTTCATTTGGGGCCTTGGTCCGGGCCCCGTGACCTTGACCCCCGGGTTCTTAAGGAGTTTCCCCCTCAGGCTGATGTCGTTCGTTTTTCTTCAGCACAGACTTGACCCCTCGGCGCTCATTGCTGCTGTTCTCTTTAGTCCTACAAGTTTACCAGTTCCGCTGGACTCTGGGCCGCTGCAAACCCCGCCTATACCTCGGGTTTCCCCGCATCATACGTACCTGCTACCTACCTGGACTGTGCATAAAAGTTCCCCAGCTACCCGGACTGTGTGTACGTTTAACGGCTACACCAGCGGTGCCCTGTCTCCGTTCCTGTACTGTCAACCCAGAACAGCACTTCAGCTACCCACTGCCTGCATCTACCATCTGTGCCTGCGGTGGGTCCAGAGGATCCGCCCAACCCGCACGTTTCCAGCCACCCGGGTTGGAATCGTTACACCATCCAAACACCAAGGGAATCATTACATATCTCACACAGAAGCCAACTGACATTTGGCAGTAAGTCCTAATACATTATAGAACAGACTGTATGTATATTATCAGAGATCACCAATCACTACCCTGTTTCCCCAAAAATAAGACAGTGTCTTATATAAATTTTTGCTCCTAAAGATGAGCTAAGACTTATTTTTAGGGAATATTTTTTTTCTATGAACAATAATTCACATTTATTGTTGAACAAAACATCAACATGTATTATTTATACTGTAGTGATTTAATCACAAACATCAGCATAAGCAGCCAAACTCTGAATTTCATAACTAAAAATGCACTATGTCTTATTTTCGGGGGTGTCTTATTTTCAGGGAAACAGGGTAATAGTGATGACCATAAGTAAATTATATAGCACTGAAAAGGCACAGTAAGGGCAATTTTTACCCAAACAATTAAACAGAAAGAAAATAAATAAAGATCATACCAAGATGATGAATTACAGATAACAATAGATATACTGTCGAGACAGCTCCCTCTTCAATATAGGGCGAAAAAGAAACAGACTCGTTAAGAGCATTGGGTTTAACGTTTTGAGGCAAAATATCCACTGTGTTTCCTTTTTAAGAATGTTTCTATCAAAGTCACCTTTCCGGGGCTAGATGTCACAGTCTCAAGTACAGAGAAGGAGATTGCTTTCATATTTTCCTTGTATGACTCATGAATGGGCGTAGATATTGGGGTATCTCTTGATTGTTCAATATCCCCCACATAAAATACATCATCGAAATTCTCTACGCGTCTTACCCACATAGGTCAAGGAGCAGCTGCACATAGAATGAAAGACCAATCCTTTTGTTATGCAGTTTGTAAATCCGAACAACTTACATGATCTTCCCGTAGCAGCACAGGTAAATGATTTTGACACTGTAGCGGCTTGCACTTCAACCTGGACTTGCAGGGGGGGCTTACAATCTCATCCGCATCCGAGAGGGAGATGAGTGGAAGATGGCATTCAATACCCGTGACGGGCATTTAGAATATTTAGTTATGCCTTTCGGCCTGTGCAATGCCCCCACAGTCTTCCAGGAGTTTGTAAACAAAATCTACAGAGACCTCCTGTACTCCTAGACGACATTTTGGTCTTTTCTCCTGACCTGAAAACCCACCATCTCCATGTGTGCCAGGTACTCAGACGTCTTCGAGAGAACAGTCTCTATGCCAAGTGTCGGTTCCATCAAACCAGACTGCCCTTCCTCAGGTACATCATTTCGGAAAAGGGGCTTCAAATGGACCCGGCCAAGTTGTCCGCCATCTTGCAGTAGCCACGTCCTGTCGGCCTCTGGCCATACAACATTTCCTGGGATTCGCCAATTACTACTGCCAGTTCATTCCACATTTTTACATGGTGGTAGCTCCAATCGTAGCTCTGACTAGGAAAAATGGCAACCCAAAGCAGTGGCCATAAGCGGCTGAAGATGCATTCCCCTGGCTCAAGACAGCATTTGCCTCTGCTCCTGTCTTATCTCGGCCCGACATGGAGAAACCTTTTTTTCTGGAGGTGGACGCTTCTTCTGTGGGAGCAGGGGCAGTCCTTACCCAGCGAGACTCAAAAGGCAAGTCCATTACGTGCGGGTTTTTCTCCAAAACCTTCTCTCCCACCCAGAAGAACTACACCATCTGGGATTGCGAACTGCTGGCCATAAAACTGGCCCTTGAGGAGTGGCGCCATCTTCTGGAGGGAGCTCGTCACTATATACACTGATCATAAAAACCTCTCGTACCTCCAGTCGGCACAGCGCCTTAACCCACGTCAAGCCCGATGATCCCTCTTTTTCTCCAGATTCAACTCCGTGATTCATTTCCATCCGGCTGAAAAGAACATTAAGGCTGATGCTCTATCACGTGCCTCCGACGTACTGGGAGAAGAATCGGCAATTAATTGGTTAATTGCCGGACGCTGTACCTATATATTCCGCCCACTTCCTCTTGTTCCCCGCTGGATCTGTAGTGCGTCTGCCTATCTAGACAGCATTCCTTGAAGCCTTGTTTCGTCTTGCCGTGTACCGAACCTCTTTGCCTACGTTTACCATCCACAAACCTTCGCCACCTGCCCCGTCCTTCCTGCCTGTCCCCATCTACGAGTTGCCTTACGTCTTGTACCTCACTGCACCTCGGCTGCCTCCTCGAGCTAGTCATATCAGGGGTAGCGACCAGGTGGAATCCCGTCGCAGCAAATCCATCACGCTGTGCGGCGGGCTCTGGACCCACTTAGACCCCGCTCCCTGGTGTGGCCTGTACCACATAGTTCCTTAGATTATGAACCCTTCTGAATGTGATCAAAGGTTGTCTATCAAATTCCCAACTCACTGGATCTTGTGTCAGGATTGGTCAATATGTCTGAAGGATTTGATTTATTGATTAGCTATATCTTAGGTTCCAATAATACGTACCTTACAGTAATACACTGCAATGTGTATGGTGTCCAGAATAGTTTGTAGCAAAATACCCCTTGTCTGAGCAGGTTTGAATGAAAGCAAGAGGCAATTTGGACTGGACTGTATGTCATACAACTTCATAAGTATGCCACCATGGCAAATCCCATTCAACTGCAAGAAATGCAAAGCAATAAATGGCTATTTGCAGATCTGAAACTAAAAAACACTAGACCAACAGCGGCCCTGCTGGATAAACCTAAAATATTGATTCAAATATTCCTAAAGGTAGCTATTAAAGAAATTGAATTGTTTCCAATGGTAAAGAAAGAATGAAGCTTGAACATAAAAACTAAGGGCAACATGTATAAAAATTGTCTAGGTCTAAAACTCTTTGTTGTCCACAGCAACCAATCAGAGCGCCCCTCTCATTTTTCCAGAGCACTATATGAAATGAAAGGGGGGTGGTTCTGATTGGTTGCTATGGGCAACAAAGTGAGTTTTAGACCTAGACAGTTTTCATACAAGGGGCCCTGAGATGCAAGCACTCCTAAACTTGGGGAACTCATATACTGTATGAGCTCTGACCTTATTTAAGATACTAAGTGTTACAAGAGATTTTCATCATTTTCATCAGCTGACTACTACGATAAGAAAGGAACCTTAGTAGTATAATGAAAGGCATATTAAGGCCTTAAGTATCAAGAGTTTGTAGCCTTGAAACATTTCTCATGCTTTTTGTTAAACTCTCAGTTTTTAGATGAGAGACATAATAGACTTTTTGCCGAACCTTGGCTTCCACATGATTCGTGTAACGTTCTTGATGAGCTTCCATGTGAGCAGAGCTGTGTATAGGTGAACCCTTAGACAACAGGGTCACAACAAGTCCCTTGTCTACCTTACTTTTGGCTTTAGAAGCACAAAATATGCTGCAGTATTAAATAAAAAAGTGTGCTGCCCTGACTTAATCTTTAGTCTTTAACCACTTACAAAAAGACTTAAAGGGGTTATCTCACTACATTGATTCATCTTACCTCAGTCCTGTTTTCTTGGTTTCACTTTGAATTCAGGGGCGTGTTTACTGGCCTCCACTAGGCTGCAGTAGAAGCCAGGTCTGTAGCTGTAGCAACCAGTGCTGGCAGCCTATCATGAGAGATTGAACAGGTCTGTAGCTATAGCGACCTGAGGAGCTGATGCAGCCCATACAAGAGCGGATATCTAGGAATAGGTAGGACACTGTTAATAGATATATATTGCAAAGTGACTTGTTTTTGCAAGATCTTTAACATAAAAAGCAATCCTTGTAGTGAGACAAACCCTTTAACTGTTGTGAGGATAACAATCTGTTGGGGTCATAGACAGTAACAAAGTACAACTTGGCTTTATTAAAGCAAAACCTAGCAAAATAAATTGTAGCAACAACATGCATAAAAACACGTAAGAAAATTAAACACCTGCCATTTTGGGCTCTAGATAAACACAACATTGTGTTTTCTTAAGACCAAGCTATTCAAATCAGCCTTGTGTGAGTTCCACAGAGATCCAAGTCTGCACGAGCTACAGACTTCTAAATAGTCCACTAACAAGCCTAGAAGCATATCCTGGGCTTAACTAGGACCAACTTGAAAACTTGCATCGGAGGGGGAAGGAGTAGTGGGCCAACTACCAACCATTACATTACTCCATAACAAATCCAGGTACAGAAAAAAAAACATTTTTCAAAAGCCTCAGTGAACCTAGAGTGACTTGTATAAAAACTGTCTAGGTCTAAGACTTTCTTTGTTGCCCATAGCAACCAGAGCTCCCATATGAAAAGTAGGGGAGCTTTGATTGGTTGCTATGGGCAACAAAGAAAGTCTTACACCTAGACAGTTTTCATACATGTGGCTCTTAGTTCACTGGAAGAAACCAGCTTTCCTTAGTTCTTTATCTCATCCATCTTAACTACCATGGTTAGATGTATACACCCTCTAGAACTTGGTCTGCTGCAAGCTCACACTGGGGGTTAAGCTTTTTAGGTTTGGCAGGAATGCGATACGTAGTTAAGCTTTTGAGATGGTACCGGTCCAGCTGGGCAACCATTGAAAATGGTGGGGTGGGACCTAACACCAATCCCTGTTATTTAAACCCCCTATGTGTTTTCAAGTTTGGTCCCATCTCCAAATTCATGGGGATATTAAGTTGGAATTAACTAAAATACTTAATTATTAAAATTGTAACTTACATCTAATGTCCATGAATGTTATATAAAAGGATTACATAAATTAAAAATAATAAAAGTCTACTGTAGTAAGGAAAAAATAAAAGCTAGCATCAGGAGCTTGATTTTGCAAATTTCTTATGAGATGTTGGCACTTTATATCTCTTTCCTGTATAAAACAGTAATCAAAATAGCAAAATTTTTCTTTAGCTTTTAAATTTCTTAAAAAACAGAGCCAAAATTGGGCCCAGGGAGCTGTGCGAATAGCTGCAACATGAAACTACAACTTGTTTCCCAGGCCTTTTCAACTATTAACACTGCTCAACTGCCACAACATCCTGATGTCAACTGACCCAGTATGTCGTGGGCGATTCCTAGAGCACAGGAGATCTAAGGAGTGAGAAATGGTGGGTCTAAACAGACATCTGATACAAGGTGTAAGTATTTTTTTTCCACTGTTAGTTTTTTATTTTTTAAATTTAGGTATCTGGTTTGGGTTCTGATCTGGGGTCTATAATTATTTAGAGGTCTAACCTGGGGGATGAATTACTCTAGAGGTCTGGACTAGGGTCAGAATTAAGAGGGTTTTCCAGGACTATCTGTTTATTTGTTATAGAGCTCACAACTTCATTATATTGAACTTTGTAATTGATACTCATTAAAAATGATTTACCTGTTACCTTTGCAAAACCAGGCAGTGAGCCCTTTACTCCCCTTCTTCCTACTTCCTGCATACAATGTGATGTCCACCCATCTCATGGTTTTGCTTCTGGGTGTATGTATGTTTTGTCATCACTCAGCAGGGGCATCGCCAGGCTGTTTTATTCGGGGCAAAAGCCCCGAACAAAACTGCCTGTCCCCCGAACCACACCGGGCTCCAGGCCGCTGGCGTGGGCCTGAAGCGCCATAGGCCTCTTTAGCTGTATATGCGTCCGCTGGACATACATACAGCTGAGGGCTTCTGCGGAGCAGAGAGCGAGCGCTCCCTGCTCTGCAGACAGTGTTGAACTGGCTCTCTGGAGGATCGTTGGATCCTCCGGTAGGCCACGGGTCCGACACAGCGGGGCAGCCGGGTCCTCCTAGGGCTGAGGGCCTACCGCGGCCCCGTGCTGCTAAGCTGGCAGCGATGCGATGAAATGATCTCATCACGCCACTACCTCTCCTCGCCCGCACAGTCGTCATAGGCTGTGCGACCGAGGAGCTGCCGAAGGAGCGTCCCCGCACTTGCGACGTGATGACGTTATCACGTCGCCAGTGTCCCGCAGAAGAGGAGCGTGCTCGGCCAGGGGAGCTAAGGTGAGTATTAATGTTATTTTTATGGAGGTTACATGCCTGAGTGCCCCTATATCTATATACCTGCCTGAGTGCCCCTATATCAATATACCTGCCTGTGAGTGACCCTATATACCTGCCTGAGTGCCCCTATATCTATATATACTGTCTGAGAGTGCCCCTATGTCTATATATACCTGCCGAGTGATCTTATATCAATATACCTGATTGAGAGTGACCCTATATCTATATACCTGCCTGAGTGCCCTTATACCTATATACCTGCCTGAGAATGACACTATATCTATATACCTGCCTGAGAGTGACCCTATATACCTGCCTGAGTGACCATATATCTATATACCTTCCTGAGAGTGACTCTTTGTCTATATACCTATCTTAGAGTGACCTTATATCTATATACCTTCCTGACTGAGGAGACATGTATATACCGGCCTGACTGAGGGGGCATATATATATACCTGTGCAACTAAGGGGAAATATCTATGTACCTGCCTAACTGATGGGGACCTATATATACCGGTCTGAGGGGACCTATACATGCCTGCCTAACTGCAGGGACCTATATAGCTTCCTGAGGGGACCTATACACCTACCTAACTGAGGAGACCTATATACCTATAAGTAAGTAGCTGCTGGAAATGTGAGGAGTCTAAGATATTTGTGTCCAAATCTGCAGGGACGAGTATTGGCCGGGAGAAATCAGCATGAAGCTGTGAACCGGATGGAGAAGAAAAGGGAAAGTGAATGGCTCCGATCAGAAACAACGTCTCCTGTGAGTCACAAAATGTAACTTCAGTGTAATCACTTATATTTCTGCTGAGCGTATACATACAACTAGTACTTACCACTATATGGTCACTGTATGGCGGTAATATACATCTTCAGGCCCTGTGTACAGCTCATAGTCACATGTGGTGGTTGCATTTGGTCAGGTTCTGCAGGATTATTTGAACCTTAAGTAGTAATAGTTTTGGGTCTTGGTTTTGTAGAAATTTTTTTTTAATAACAATCATTAGTCTGGTACATTTGCTCCATGTATAGGTGTATTATTTGGTGACTGTTATTTAGGGGTATTACACTGTCTTACGGAGGTGAGCATTTTTGAAAAAGCAAATTTGTCAGCTCTTTCATTGTACAGTGACTGCTGAGGTGATGGGCAGGATCGATGTGGAATATGCAGAAAAAGTAGTGACAGGAACAGAAGGTTTTTCTCACTAAAAACACATGTCGCAGTTCACAATGTGGAGTGAAAAATGCTGTGTGAACCCAGCCCTACTGAGCAAAACATAACACAGAGGGCCGGAGCCCCGGATGTTTTAGGACCCTAGCAACGCACCTGCCAGTATTAGTTAGCAAAGCCCAGGAAGCGTTGAATGGCCTGAAGCCCCACAGGACATGGTCAGTGCAGGACGGCAGACAACTTAGCTTGATACATCTGGAGACCTCTGTCGGAAGCAGGAGCAGGGCTAGGTAAGTAACTGGCTGGGGAGAGCGGAGCAAATAGGTGTCGGCCGCGGCTTGGAGCTGCGGTCGCAGCACACTCCATGACAATAATGAAAATGTTATGTCTTGAAAAAAAATAACAATGGCCGAATTGCTCCTCCCCCAGCAGAAAACAACAAAAAATGGTGCCAAATAATATACAACTGTTTAAACCGAAATTTCTCAAAACAGAAAGAGTATTTCCTATCCTTTAATAAGAAAATGTTCCAGTTAAATCATTGGCTTCTCTAATAAATCAAATACACGAGTGGAATTTAAATGGACCACACAAAAGAACAAATAAAATATTGTAGTAAACACGGTTCGCCAACATATCTTAATTGCCCTGTAAATGTCAACATTTTAAAGTTGCTTCAGTTATAAAATCCTGACAAGTAAATTGGAACATTTGAGTAATATTACGTCATCGTGCTCATGAAGTTGATATAAAACTACCAGGTTACAGCCAGATGGACAATTATGACTGTTAAAAGCACACTGTATGCTAGAAGAGTTATATGTATGAAGAAGAGTTATAAACTTTTAATTAAGAACAATTTGCAGCATATTTTGTAAAAGACTGTGTTGCAGTGATAAATCTTATAGTATAACATGCTAAAAGGTATTTACCACATATAACATGCTTTGATGCTGGACAAGTGCCAAGAAAGACGCTAGTCCTGCATCAAAACACATTACATAAAATGCTTTACAGTACTTATGCTACACAGTATGCTATATAGTATAGAACTGACAGTATGCTATACAGCAGTGTTCCCCAACTCCAGTCCTCAAGGCACACCAACAGGTCATGTTTTCAGGATCTCCCACAGAATGCACTGACAATAATGATATCACCTGTGCAGAATGCACTGACAATAATGACTTCACCTGTGCAGAATGCTAAGGAAAGCCAGAAAACATGACCTGTTGGTGTGCCTTGAGGACTAGGGTTGGGAACCTCTGCTATACAGTATATACAATGCTGTACTGTCTTTGTCTGCCATATGGACTTTGAACAGAGCAGCAGTGCACATGTTCAGCCTCTGCTCTATTCACATACTCCCTCACTGTGCTCTTGGAGTTAGGAGAAATGGATGTTCTCATGATTGGCGGGGTCCCAACAATGTCCCCAGTAGAAACAAGATACAATGCATGTTTTAGTCTATTTACAACACTGTGTTATATAAATTACCTCAGCGAAAAAAATGATCAGGCCATTGTTAAGAAAAGTAAAATCATCAAAAATGATCTTTGGATTAAAAGAATATTTGACGACACTGACATCTTTTATTTTATGTATACAATCACTGTATGGATAAAAGGGGCACCTTTTTTGCATGTCCATTACATTAAATAGTATTTTTCTTGTATGATTTTGGATTACTTTGCAACACATGCAAAAAGAGTGATAGAATCTCTCTCTGGGGACTCATACTGATTTCAGTAATCAGAACCTTAAAATGTACAACATGTAAAACTAGCTTTCTTTTGCATGCGATAATCTGTGCAAGGTTCGTTAGAGCTATCAGAAAGAGTGAGTGACAGCTATTACAGTTGCTATAGTGCTATCCAACCAAAAGCAGCCCTGAAAAGAAGAGAACATTAAAGTGGAGAAAGATTATTTGAGAGTCTGCATTCATTTATTAAAAGATAATAAATATAAATATATAAATATACCTTTATGAAATGACATGATAGTTGTGTTTTCTGAGTTTCAACAACCTCAGTATTTCTAGAATAGTCAATTATAGTGAGGGGAAATGTATGCTGGTACAGTAAGACGCAGAACAATAAATATGACATTCTTTATATGGTAACAATGCTTTATATTTTTAACAAAGAAAGCTGAGAAGTCTATTTAAAGGGGTTTTCTCACCACAGCCTTTTGCAAACATGAGCTGTTTCTCTCTGTCTTACAGCTTCAAATCCAGGGGTGGGTTTCTCCTTGCAGTTGGCCTGTCTTCCCTCACTGAAGACTGCTGACATCATCATTCTGTGTGAGCAGTTGAAGGGAGAGTATGTCACAGCTCTGCAGACCTCCTGCAATGGTCAGTTCTCATGCCTGGAGAGCTGTCACCTCCCTCCACAAGTTCCTTGTAACGAAAACACCTGTATTGGTGTAAACAGTTATACATACAGCCTGAACTGATGAAACTGATGAAACAAATGTGAGAAATGCACTCTGCTCCTCCCTCTGTTATCAGGCAGGAGGTAAAGGGGGAGCAAACTGTATAAGGCTGTGTTATATGGGTGGGGGGAGCAGAGTGTATAAGACTATGCTATATGGGTGGGGAGAGTGAATCTAATAGCTATAGAGACTCAGTAATTTCACAGATCCTTCATATAGAGCTGTCACTGGGAGAGGAGCAGAGAGAGCTCAGGCAGCCTTTATTCCACAGATACAGACAAGCAATCACCTAGCTTTTAAAAAGCTCACAGGGAAGAGAATGCATGAATCCAATCACAGCACAGGGGACGTGGCCAGACCCCAAGCTCCAGATTTAGCTCTAGACAGATAGACTAGACTAGACTGTAAGTACAGATTAGCTGCTATACTAAATGATTTAAGTAATACAAACCAATTTTACTGTCCCCATCATTACAGATATGATCTTTGTAGCGAGAAAACCCCTTTAAACAATAACATCAGTTGAGTATTTGGTAGCTCGTCTCTATTCCTATCATAATTTAACAGAAATCTATGTGAAACACACTCTATATTTCTTAAATATGATGCAGTCAGGATACATGTATTGTGACTTGACTACTCTTCAAGCTTTACTCTTTAATCTAACATACAACATGTCATCTATACTTCTGATATAAAATGTTAAAGAGTTGCTGCCATAAATATAGTCAATGTAACCAATTCCCAAATTATAGCACTACTGCTTTGTTGGGCATTGTTCCTTTGGGACAGCAAGCATTTCCTAAACCAGCATGATTCCATACCAGACAGCTCTCCTACATGACTTCTATAATTATCTTTTGCTGTGGTTGTAACAATAGCTTATTTGACGTGTATGGAAAATAGCTCGTTTAGTGAATTTTCCTTTAACCAATAAAATATTACTTTTTTTAAATAATGCAAGACAGTGAGTAAAACTTATGTTAAGCTTTAACTAGACTTCTAACTGAAGTTTATTTGGATTAATGTGATTTTGGCTGATTCGGTTTCCTGTTCATTACAAAAAAAAAGGAAAACCAAAGAATGTAATACTTAATGATTATTTTCAATTTCATTAAACTATGATTTCAAAGAGGATTAACTGTTCCCAATGTGCCTGCTCAAATGTATGCTCCAAGAAATGCTATGAGATCACAAATCATTTAATCATATAACCGAACTCAAGTTTTATATTGTCATTGTACATAACTTAAGCAGGCTGAGGTCCAAACCTCAATGACTTCTATGGTGTCCACAATATGACATATGATAAATCACCATACTGCACAATATTCCAAAGTATTACAGAAGTAGTTTATAGGGCTAAAGCCCAAAAAACATTAAGGGTCTCATGTATAAAAACTGTCTAAGTCTAAGATTCATTTATGGGCAACAAAAAAAGTCTTACACCTAGACAGTTTTCATACATGAGAACCTAAATCTGTTTACAAGGTAGACCTATGGGGTAATTTCTGTTTGTTATATATCCTTAATTGTTATTTCATACATAATGGCTCATTTCACATATTATAGAACATATGCATTGAGCATTATGTCTAAGATAGCACTCTTGTCCAGTCTAATGGAAGCTCATTAAGAATTAGCATTGACAATTGAATCAAATTAGTTACATGAGGTGTTTTATTTGAATTATCTTAATTAATTTAAAAGCAAGTGCTTTTTGTGTATACCAATAAACTGGTGACATCAAAGATTCTCATTATCAAAATGTATTTGCAAAATTGTATTAACATAGTATTTTTGGTCTATGTTGCTTGTATAATTTTGTTTAAAAATATAATTTTGGCTGCACATATTTACTAACATGCAAAGGTGAATAAATATAATTTTCATACATCTGAACTGGAATGCTGATTGCCACTTTAGTAATCTGAATTTTGTTCCACTTGATTACCTGATACAATTGAATAATTTTTACCATTTGAGTTGTTAATTGGCAATGACATTTTACTTGGTATGGACAGACCCAGACTGGAAATCTGCCCTACCAAACAAATTCCCAATTGGCCGGGCAGTCAGTGGGCTGCTTGTCACAATCGGACTGCCTCTGTAATGATCAGGCAGAGCATTCCTGTATCACTCTGCCCGAACATAAAGAGGACTGTGCAGCCATACAGTTTTGGCTGTATAGTGCTCTTTGCAGGACTGTATGTATGGCTGCAGCGCAAAGCACAGAAGAGAAATAAGTCAACCTTTGCCTGCTATATTGTTGTGCATCTTTGGGGGGGGGGGGGTGAGAGGCGGTGGGGGGAGAGCAGCATTAGGTAGTGTGAAAGCAGTGCTGATTGGTAGAACAGCATTCAGCAGGGGCTGCTCCACCAATCAGACAGCTGCACAGAGTTCATCACACTTTGTATCTTGGGTTGTGCAGGCAGCTATCTCCCTATACCACTCCCCGTCTGCTCAGTTCTGCCCTTATGAGAGGAGAAGGAAAACATCACAGCAGCAGCCTGCTGGATCAGCCAGTGGTATCCAGCCTCCTCTGTCATTGGTGGTGGGAGGAGGAAGCTACTGACTGCAAGATGGAGACAGGCTAGGACAAGGGTGGTAGGCTGCCATCAGTATATCTTGCAACAATAAGGAACAATAAGGTTGGGAAGGTGTATATATATATATATATTATATATATATATACTGTATATATATATATATATATATATATTAGATAGATATATAGATATATGTATATCTGAATAGTAGTGAGTAGACCTGTCATATATTGGATCTCTTATGAACCTTTTCTATTTCTTGTAAGATTTGAATGTGTCATTAATAAAGGTTTTTACTTTTATACCAGTTACTCTCTAGTGTCTTTTGAGATTGTGATAATATGTATATATATGTGTATTATATATATATATATTATATATATATATATATATATACACATTATTATATTTACACAAACATACATACACACACATATATCTTTATATAACCTTTCACAAGCTTATTGTTGAAAACATACTGATGGCATTGGTTACAGGGTAATTCGTTGCCATAATCTGGAAGAGTGGAAAGAACACAATATTTCACCATAAACCGGCCATGACCAGGTGCTCCTCATAAGATTAAAGACAGAAGAGTGAAAAGAATTATCAGAAGAGTTATCCAAGAGCCAAGGACCACCTATAGAGAGCTACAGAGAGACCTGGAATCAGAAGGCACAATTGTTTCAAAGAAAACAATAAGTACTTCACTCAACTCCTTTGCTCCTTGGCCTGTATGCATGCTCACCACACAAGACTCCATAGCTGAACAAAAAACATGTTCAAGCGCATTTCAAAGTTTGCTCAACATTCAGACAAGCCTGTGAAATACTGGGAGGATATAGTCTATTCAGATGAGACCAAAATTGAACTCTTAGGATGATATAACACACAACATGTTTGAAGGCCATAAGACACTGCATATCACCCCAAAAACACCACACTGACAGTGATGTCATCATGGTGTGGGGCTGTTTTTTAGCATACAGCATTGGCAATGTTCATGTAGTTGAAGAAAGGATGAATGGACAAATGTACCGAGACATTCTTGATAAAAATCTGCTGCCAACTACCAGGATGATGAAGATGAAACGAGGGTGGACATTTCAGCAAGACCATGATCCCAAACACAAGCAAGGAAACTCTTAATTGATTTAAAAGAAAGAAAATAAAGCTGCCAGAACGACTCAGCCAATCGCTGACCTGAATCCAATAGAAAATCTATGTAAAGAACTTAAACTCAGAGAAGGAGCCCATGGAACATTCAGGATCTGAAGAGTGTTTGTATGGAAGAATGGGCCAAAATCCCACCTGAACAATGGGGGTGGGGCGGTGTGGGTGTGTGTCGTGGGTGTGGGTGTGTGTGTGTGTGTGTGTATAAGGGTTCGTCCACACGGCGGAATTTGGATGCTGAATCTGGGGTTGGATTCAGCGCTGAATCTGCCTCAAGATCAGCGTTCAATCTGACAGTAAACTAACTAACATTTTACGATTTGGATTTTACTTGAGTATTTTCGGCGTGTACTGTAAGTGCCTACAAACAATTGACGTGTCTAGCACTGACAAAAGACAATAACAAATTCCTCCTGCCGGGTTGTCTTCTTTCGAGCGCAAGTCCAGGGAGGATGAGATGATACTAAAAGAAGAGCACAACTGAAATCCTTTAAAATACAGACAGACTTAGGCAGTTATAGGTCAAGTGCTCACCTTTTCAGGCTGTACACATTCACAGTACAGCTCGTTTAGACATGTATTCACTGCCTCTGTGTTTTTGAATTTGCGAGCTGCTCCAACCCGTTCCCGCCAAGGATCCACGAGGGACGCCAAAGGAAAGTGAAAACTAATTTCAGACAGAAATTGGAATTGAATCCGACTCTTAGGGAACCTTTGAGCTAGAGCGCTATGAAATAGACTAACCAGGCTCACAACCTGAGACTATCAATTAAAATATTTATTAAGTGCCCATAACGTGTTTCTCAGGGATACAACCCCGCGTCATCAGATGGACGATACTAACAACACTCTGAGCTTAAGGGCTTGTTCACACGACATTTTTGGGATCCGTTTAACGGATCCGCAAAATGGATCTAACAATTGTCAGTGTGATTAACATTGTGTTCAATATCAAAAGCACATCGCCGTTCTCACGGGAGATCAGCGTGCGCTTTTGAGAGCTCTCCTGCACTGCACTTTTCGCATCCGCTTTAAGAATTGACATGTCAATTCTTATTACGGTTTACACAAGTGAAAGCCCATAGGAGATAATGGAGTGCGCTTTTGGCACCTGTCCAAAAGCGCTCCACACTCCGGGTACGTATCAGCGGCGCTTTGCATCCTGAAAGCGGATGCGAAAAGCGCAGTTGGTGGCCGGACGGGGCATCGGCGGTGAGCGGCGGCGGCTGGACGGACGGGGCATCGGCGGCTGGACAGGTGAGGTGCTGCAGGGGGATGGATGGATGGGGAGGTGAGGTGCTGCAGGGGGATGGATGGATGGGGAGGTGAGGTGCTGCAGGGGGATGGATGGATGGCTGGCTGGGGAGGTGCTGCAGGGGGATGGATGGATGGATGGCTGGGGAGGTGCTGCAGGGGGATGGATGGATGGCTGGCTGGGGAGGTGCTGCAGGGGGATGGATGGATGGCTGGGGAGGTGCTGCAGGGGGATGGATGGATGGCTGGCTGGGGAGGTGCTGCAGGGGGATGGATGGATGGCTGGCTGGGGAGGTGCTGCAGGGGGATGGATGGATGGCTGGGGAGGTGCTGCAGGGGGATGGATGGCTGGCTGGGGAGGTGCTGCAGGGGGATGGATGGATGGCTGGGGAGGTGCTGCAGGGGGATGGATGGCTGGCTGGCTGGGGAGGTGCTGCAGGGGGATGGCTGGCTGAGGAGGTGCTGCATAGGGATGGATGGATGTCTGGCTGGGGAGGTGCTGCAGGGGGATGGATGGATGGCTGGCTGGGGAGGTGCTGCAGGGGGAAGAGAGAGAGACAGAGAGAGAGACACAGAGAGAGAGAGAGAGATTTTTTTCTTCTTCTCAAAACTTATCCGGAAAGCAGATCCGTAAAACACAAGTGAAAAAGCATACAATACGGATCCAAATAAAGTACCACCCGTTGCGTTTTTTGGATCCGCTTTCCGGATGCGCTTTTCACTTCTCAAAAACGGATCCGTAAAGAGGATCAAAAACGTCATGTGAACAAGCCCTAAATATCATTGGTACCTCACAACGAGGGTCAATGTGTAAACAGTACAATAGTAAACAAAACGTTTTTTCATAAAAAGAGTATACTATCAATTACTCTATCCCTACGTCCTATAATTTTACCTGTGGGCTTATATAAAATACCTACTAGAAAAAATAAACAAGGTGCTTTTTCTTCTTTATTATTTAAAAAAAGGGGAACCGTTTTTGGTATATCTAAAAAACCACATAACCTATACTAAAAATATTTTCTTATAAATAGGCTGGAATGCTAAAATTATCCAGATCCCAAAAATATATAGAATTGAAAAGAATTTAAAAAGAATTTAAAAAGAATTTTTTAAAAATCCCTTAGATTTATAGTATAGTTTCTTGAACTTCGTTTAAACCATGAGGTTTTAAGGTATTGAGTTTGTACATCCAATAGATCTCCCTAATACTCAGTCTTTTCGCTCTGTTACTCCCGGATGTATTCATTCTATTGGCTGTATTTTAAATCTAGGTTCCCGAATTCCATGGACCTCCACGAGAAGCGAGTCCCCCCTCTTAACTAGTAAGATTAATGAAGCAGTCAATCTCAGAGGAGATCAGGATTTACAATTCGAAACCATTAATTTAGGAGAATTTACTACCCATGACACCTTCAATGAGTCGATACTTTCCCTTCAACCTTCTTTAAATACAAATCTACCTTCTTTATTACTACACTATCACTCCACATAGATACCCCAGAGCGGTACAGTCACTACAGATCTAAAAGATCATTCTATTCCCCCCACCTTAGCTCTCCCTAGTTTATTCACCACATTTAAAGATAAAGAAAAAGACACTCAAGTAATAGATCTCACACAGGGAGATCCCCATGGTTTCAACTTAGGGGAACATGAAAAAGCACCAGCTTTAGAGAATATAGCACAATCTGGGGTCACTGATCCTTTTTTAGAGTTAAACTCCCGACTAAACATTTACAACATGATAGAAGAACCATTAACCATTCAATTCACACCAGACACGCAAAATCACAAATCCACACCAGATCGCAAAATAAAGTTAACAATAGAGGAACAAGGGAAATTAAAAGTCGGCAAATATACCAGAGTTGATATAATGCCATAAAAAAACTCAAAAAAGGATTGTATATAAATCTAAAAAAATTTAATTCAGAAAAATGTATGAAAATTTTTAATTTGTCTACATATCGATTGAAACCTTTTGAGGAAAAAATTCTGAAAAAAGGTTTAAGTTATAGTCCTGATAATGTAATCGACGATGTTATTGTTTTTCAAGACCTACAAAGATTTGCCCGCAAATTAACTCTCAAACGATTAATAGAAAGGGAAGCAATAACAAAAAAGAGGTAAATAAGGGGATTGTCTCCCCAAACATGGAGTTAAATCAAAAACGCTTGGGAGCAAAAATCAAAGGTAAATCAAGTTTTTACCCAGTGGCAACACAGGGAAACTACATACCAGTTTTCTTGGATTTGGTTACTAGTGACCTGAAGAAGAGCACAAAGAATTTGACTCTTAATCCAAATCTTAATAAAAAGTGAAAGAAAGCACTTGACACTTTAGCAGAAAATAAGGACATAGTCATATGTCAGGCAGACAAAGGGGGAGCAGTGATAATACAAAATTATATAGATTATAACAATGAGGCTTTGCGTATTTTAAATGATTAGTTTTATTATAAGAAAGTTGAGGTCAATGTAAATAAGAAACTGAAAGTAACATATGATCAATATATATAGGAGAACTTCGATAAAGGTATTATTAACATAGATGAAAAAAATTTTTTAACTGTAAAATAATTTTCAATCCCTTTTTTACCATCTTCTGAAAATTCATAAAGATCAACTAAATCATGTCGGGCACCCGATTATTTCGGGAATAAATGCCATTTTATCTAATTTATCCAAATTTTTGGATACTCAGTTGCAGCCCTTGGTTGAACGACTCCCAAGCCATTTAAAAGATTTCGATGCAGTCCTTCGGGATCTCATTGGATTCGAATAGGATGAGAAATATGTGTTGGCAACATTGGATGTTACCGCATTATATACCAATATTCAACATCAATTGGGTCTTTTAGCGGTAAAAAAGTTTTTAGATACCAAACCTATTTTTTCACCAGCTTTTAAGGATTTTTTACTTAAGGGACTAGAGATGATTCTAAAAAATATTTTTTTAAAATACCAAGGCGCCCCTTACTATCAACAGGTTGGCACGGCAATGGGGACCAGGGTGGCCCCATCGTACGCCAGCCTGTTCATGGGCGCCTTCAAAAAGTATTTTATTGATGGAAGTGAGAACTCTTTTTTTTTAAACATATCAAAACATATAAAATATTTTAGACATTTTATCGATGATTTGTTATTTATTTGGGATGGTACTATAACCACTTTTAACATTTCTTAATGCTAATAATTGGGGTATAAAATTTACTGCTACTCACCACCCCAACGAAATTGTCTTTTTGGATTTACACCTTTATATTGATCAAGGGAAACTAGCATCTAAAACACATTTCAAACAAACAGATTCTAATAATTACCTATCCTTTCAGTCCAACCATCAGAAAAAATGGATAAAAAACATTCCCTATGGACAATTCCGTAGATTAAAAAAGAATTGCACCGAGGAAAAATTTTTCGACCAACAAGCAGACACCCTCATAGAAAAATTCACCCAGAAAGGTTACCTTATAAATTTGCTAAAAGGGGCAAGAGAAAAAGTGGCTACACAAACACAACGCCAGTATTTGGACATAAAGAAAATAGGTATAGTTTTTACTGAGGTATATATTGGGTTTGATATGTGCTTTATCACGACACACGGCTAGCAATATAAAGAGGTACAAAATATCATAAATAAACATTGGAACATCTTACATCCCAAATATGTGTATAGGAGAGCTAGAATGTTGAAAAATATTCTAGCTCCCTCCAAATTGAAACACAAGGAGATAAATCATTCCACATCTGCAAGTGTTGTGAAATGATGATTAACAGTGGTCATTTCAGTTCATCATCAACAGGAGAAGTTTTTAAAATCAAACACCCCCTAACATGTAAAAGTTCACATTATCTTATCACGTGCCACTGTGGCGCCCAGTATGTGGGGAAGACCTCCACGAGATTGTCTCATAGGTTGGTGAATCATAGATACGATATAAGACACGGCAGATTGGTTTACAGCCTTCCGAGACATCTCGTGGAGGTCCCTGGCATTCTTTTTAAATTCTTTTCAATTCTATATACTTTTTGGATCTGGATAATTTTAGTATTCCAGCCTATTTATAGGAAAATATTTTTAGTATAGGTTAGGTGGTTTTTTAGATATACCAAAAAAGGTTCCCCTTTTTTAAATAATAAAGAAGAAAAATCATTTATTTTTTCTAGTAGGTATTTTATATAAGCCCACAGGTAAAATTATAGGACATAGTGATAGAGTAATTGATAGTATACTCTTTTTATGAATGAACGTTTTGTTTACTATTGTACTGTTTACACATTGAACCTTGCTGTGAGGTACCAATAATATTTAAGCTCAGAGTGTTGTTAGTATCGTCCATGTGATGAAGTGGGGTTGTATCCCTGAGAAACACGTTATGGGCACTTAATAAAAATTTTAATTGATAGTCTCAGGTTGTGAGCCTGGTTAGTCTATTTCATAGCGCTCTAGCTCAAAGGTTCCCTAAGAGTCGGATTCAACTCCAGTTTCTGGCTGAAATTAGTTTGCACTGACAAAAGACTTGACTAAAGCACAGAGGCAGAAAATCTGCCTCAGACATTCAATGTTGTTTCCTCATCGGTAGGGATGAGCAATTATAATCGACAAAGTTGAAATCGGCACGATTTTTAGGTTGATCGGAAATTTCCGATCACACGATTATTTAGGTGAGAATATGTGCATAATCTATTACTATCGCGCCCTTTTCGGCGCTTCCTGTCATTTTGGCGGCCAGCAAATCAGCTTAGAGCATAGAGCAGGGTGAGCTGGTTGTTCGACGTCATGACGGTTGTCATTGGCTGGAAAAATCACATGACCTTGTTTTGCATAGAACAGCCCCTCCTGTTCAGCATCAGTGTGTCAGTGTCTCATAAGAGCACGACGTGTGTTAGCTCTCTCCTCAATACAGCTCAGCTCAGAGACACAGTTCTCTTTGTTCACACAGACAACTATACTTTTAGCTGTGAACATTAGAACATATGTAGATAAGAGAGTTTCAGTTCTTAGTTAGTTAGGCTGAGACTTTTAAAGAAGCATCTAGCGCTGTACAGCCGCGGGGGGAAGGGGAGGGTGCGGGCGAACACAGACAGACAGGCAGGCTTTTGAAAGGAGAGTGTATATTGTGCAGCCCAGACTCTGCTTTGAACCTACATTGAAATGGCTTTTTTTTACCAGTTTTTGGCCAGCACACCTCGCACCTGAGGTGAAATAGAAACCTTTTATTTTGTGCGCCCCGGTTTTGTTCAAAGACCCACCTTGTACTTACATTAGGATACAGAAATTATCTAGTAACTGCTGTTGTATTTCATAAGTGCAAAAACCACCTTTTATTTTCCGTACACGATTTAATTAGGTGTTTTTCACTTTGGCGCAGCCCAGTTTTTTTCAAAGACCCACCTTGTACTTAGATTAGAATACAGAAATTTTCTAGTAACTGCTGTTGTATTTCATTGGTGTAAAACCCACCTTTTATTATCCGACAAAATTTTAAATTAGTGTTTTTCACTTTGGCGCAGGCTACTTTTGTTCAAAGACCCACCTTGTACTTACATTAGGATACAGAAATTTTCTAGTAACTGCTGTTGTATTTCATTGGTGCAAACCCACCTTTTATTATCTGTACACAACTTAATTAGATGTTTTTCACTTTGGCGCAGGCCATTTTTGTTCAAAGACCCACCTTGTACTTACATTAGGATACAGAAATTTTCTAATAACTGCTGTTGTATTTCATTGGTGCTAAACCCACCTTTTATTAGCCGTACACCATTTAATTACTTGTGTTTAACTTTGGCGCAGCCCATTTTTTTTTCAAGCCCCATCTTGTACTTTATTACGATACAGAAATTTGCTAGTAATTGCGGGGTGTATTTCATAGGTGCAAAAACCACCTTTTATTATCGGTACACAATTTAATTAGGTGATTTTCACTTTGGCGCAGGCCATTTTTGTTCAAAGACCCATTTTGTACTTATATTATGATACATAAATTTGCTAGTAATTGCTGTTGTATTTCATTGGTGCCAAAACCACCTTTTATTATCCGTATAACATTTAAATAGTGTATTGTACTTTGGTTGGGCCCCATTTTTTTTTCAAATAGCCACCTTCTACTTAAATTTGGATACAGAAAATTTCTTATTTACTGTTGGTGTATTTCATTGGTACAAAAAACACCGTTTGTTATCCGTATAACTTTTAAATTGCTGTATTGCACGTGGTGCGGCCCTGGTTTTTTTCAAATAGCCAAGTTGTAAGACAATTTTCTAGCAACTGTTCTCGTTTGTCATTGCTGCAAAAAACGCAATTTCTCATCCGTTTTAACTTCTGAATGTTTTATTGGCGCTCGGTGAATCTCAGTTTGGCGCAGATAGGCACTTGTATGATATTTTGTTGAACACTATCAATTCCTAGTCCTACTGGGCAGTTGTAACCCTGGGACTGAAGGAAGAACACTGTTGATTTGTCTTCCCGGTTCTTCCACCAGACCGCATTTCACAGGTATTGCTAGAAACAATTCAGTTTCTAATCCTATTCAGCTGTAGGAAATTAGATTGAATTAAGAATAGCTGTGATTTGCCGACATTCAATAAGAGACTGTCAAAAACTCTTCCATACCGTCTTACATTTTTGAACATGGAGCGAAATGCAGGTGGTAAGCGAGCAAAGAGGGGGGTTGGACATGGAGGTAGAGGTACGAGAAAAGGTGCTCCTTCCAGTGCTGGTGACAACACGCAAGCCAGTGGATCGTCGATTGCAGGACCATCAGGCCTGTCATCGCTGGGTCAGGGCCCTGTGAATCTCAGTAACGAACAGTGTCGCCAATCTTTTTCTTCAGGGGTTTAAATTTGCAACCTGCATCCGCAGTCTTACCTCCTCGTCCTCCCAGTCACGGCCACAAATGTCATCATCAGCATCGTCAGCATCCGTCCAACATGAAGCGAAGGCAACCCAAATGTCAACTCGTGTAACCACCATTGTGGATAGTCCATTTTCTGAAGACCTCTTTGATGACAAAATGCGGTTGGGGTCAGAAGGCATTTCCAAAGATCAAGAGGCCAAAGAGGATGATTTTGTCTGCTCTGAAGCCCAATCGTTGATGCCATCAGAGGAGGAGAAGGAAGCCGGTCAATCGGCAAAAATCCCGGGCGGTAGGCAACGCCTTGCAGTGCCTCTTGTTTGTAGCCTGCAGCTCCTGGATGCAGAATATCAGGACGACGAAGTCACCTGTGTGGATGATGAGGATGATGACATTGCGGATCCAACGTGGTCTTTTCAGCAGAATTTGCTTGCGAGCGCTTCATAACTGTCGGGAGGAAGAGAGGGGTAGTGTCAGTACGGCTCCCGCCTCAAGAAGGGAGAGGGAGGTCGCAGAAGTCCACTGATATGATTCCACCAGCCACGATCAGCGGAAACACCGGTCCTCGCTTCTCGCCATAGAAAAGGACCAGGACCTCTCAAGCCTGGGCCTTTTTCGAGCAAGCCTCTGATTCACACAGCAATGTCATATGCCGCCTTTGACGTAAACGCATCAGTAGAGGCAAGAATCTTAGGTGTTTAACCACCATGTTTTGTCACATGCAGCAAATGCATGAGTTGAAATGGAGGGAACACTTGGCCAAAAAAGGCCAACCGATGCCGGCTTCCAACCACTGTCACACCCTCTGTCTCCGCCTCCTCCCGCCACCACCAAGCGTTCCTCAGCTGCCCATGTCTCTCAGTCATGTTTCAGGGTCAGCCTCCGCTTCAGCCTCCACCGTCGCCCGAGTCCACCAGCCCCACCAGAGGCCATCCTACCATTCTCCTTCCACCAGTTTGATGACCTGCACGCCGTAAGCAGCCAGTCTAGCAGCCAGCCTTCTTCTACCAGGTTTGGGAGCAGAAGAAACACTTTAACCCAAACCATCCCAAAGCCAAAACTGAATTGTCGGCATTGCCAGGGTTTTGGCCTTGGAAAAAGTTGCCTTTCCTTCTGGTGGACACAGATAGGTTCCGCCACGTCATGGCCCTTGCCTTCCTCCAATACCAGATGCCGAGCAGGCATTTTTTTTTCCAGAAAAGCTGTCCTGCCCCGGACAGCCAAGTGTCATCTAAAAATTTTAACCGCGTTTTCTGCATCTGTGTCCGGCAAAGTCCATCTGCCACCGACCCTGGACTAGTAAGCACGGCCCAAAGGGCCCCTATATCTCTGTGACAGCTCACTGGGTGAGTGGGTGGATGTCCCCTGTTGGTAAAGGTGGTCTCAGGCTCCCCGCAAAGCTCTTTTAAAAACTGCAGGGGTGGTGCAGGGTTCTTTCCCCCAAGGTCCTATGGTGGCATCACGTGCCCATAGAAACCAGGCCGTGTTGAAATTAATCGGTCTTTGAGACCGTCAACACACAGGTCAGGAGCTGTGGACGGCTTTTCCCCAACAAGGACCGAGCCCCTGGCTGGGTGACAAGAACCTTGTACCAGGCAAGGTGGTATACGATAACGGTCTAAATCTGCTGGCTGCCCTTAAGATCGGTAGGCTGGAGCACATCCTTTGCCTGGCACACGTCATGAACCTTGTCGTTCAGAAATTTCTAAAGCGCTACCCTGGTCTGGACTGCCTGCTGAAAGGAAAAGGGTCGAGGTCTGAGTTCGCACTTCCGCCATTCGCACCTGCTTCGTCCCGCCGGCTGCGTTGCAGCATCAGCTCGCCTCCCCGTCAACCGTCTCATTGTTGACGTGGCAACATGCTGGAATTCCACCCTACATGCTCCAGCGATTGTGGCAGCAGCGCAATGCCATTACGCAGTACGAAGTGACACACGGCCCTGACAAGCAGCGGTGCGGACCTGGGAGTGTTGAGCCACCGAGAGTGGAGGCAGGTGAAAGAGCTCTGCACCCCTCCTTGCCAGTTTTGAAGAAGCACCAAAATTGTCAGTGCGGACAATGCCTTGTCAGCATGAGCATTGTGGTTTATCTTAGCTCTGGAACCGATCGTAGGACACTCGAAACATCAGGTCCCATCAGCGACGGAGGAGGGAAACGGACACAGATGGGGGACACGGGCCCTTTCTCTCGTCGATCCAGAAGGCCCAAAAAGTTTTTACCAATTTTATCGGGCTTCATTAGGCGTGGTTCAGGTTCCAGGGCTAGTGCAAGGCGGCGTCTCAGCTCTCAGGCTGCATCCTCTGAGGCAAGTCAGGGCTGTGTTGAAGCTGTGCCGGAGGAAGCGGAGGAGGAGGATAAGGTATTCCTGGACACCGACGTTACCGACGTCCCTGCCTTGGAAAGAGGTTGGCGCGAATTTTGAGGTGGAGAGGAAGATGAGGAAGAACAGTTGCTAGTGCCCTCCAAACCAGAGGCTTGGGAAATCAAGGTTCCATCCCCTCACATGAGGTGCTTGGATGGGTCCATTTCCTCCAACATGATCCTCGCATTAAGGCCATCAAACTGAACAACAGTTACTGGGTGGCCACCCTCCTCGATCCCCGGTAAAAAACAAAACTCAGCACTTTCCTTCCACCCATCCAAATAGAGAGTAAAATGAAGGAAATGGAGACCTTGCTGATTGATCAACTGGAGGGCATCTGTTGCGTCTGCTTCACGTTCTTCAAATGTCATGGTGGAACAACGTCAGCACAGTGACAGCAGTAGAGTGCCAAGTAGCCGTGGCGGCAGCAGCAGCAGGCATTGTGGCATAGCCTAATGGGTGACCTCTGGCAATCTTTATTTACCACCTCACCAACGCATGTATTGCAGGGCACACATACAGCACACAGAGACCGGCTTAAGATCATTGTGCGCGACTATCTGCCTCTCAACACCGATGTTTTTGATTGGTTCCCGGACCCAAAAAGACTTTGGGTATCCAAAATGGATGAATGGCCCGAGCTGGGTCGCCACGCCATAGAGGTGTTGTCCTGCCAGCAGCCAGCGTCATATCTGAGCGGACCTTCAGCACAGCTGGAGGAGTCATTATAGTCAAACGCATCCGGCTTTCACAGATAATGTGGATCGTTTGATTTTCATCAAGATGAATAGGCAGGATCCTTTATGATGTTGAGGCCCCCCTTGCGAGGTCCCCGATTAGTTGCCGGTTTTACTTACAAATTTCCCCTTCCAAAAGAAAGGTTCTCTTGAAAATTCTTTTTTTAAATGATAATTTCTTACTGCAATTTTTATTCTCAGTTCCAAGAGATCATTTTGTGGTTTTGCGGTGAGGAGGACTGTAAAAGACACCAAGGTTTCATGACCAAACCGTATTCCAATTTTACTCATTTTATCTTTAGGGAATTTTTTGAGTTTCGCATTGTCAATGGTTTTGGGGTCATGGTGCTGTGAGATACAGCTATATCATGGTCCTTTGGAAGAAATGTGGCTTTAAGTGGGCATTTCTCCCTCACAATTTTTAACAGTGGCTGAGAAGATTTTTATTTTTTTATTATAAAAAAAATTTGGTTTCTAACAGACATTTGTTCTGTAAAAATTGTCAAGAGTGGTCCAAAGGGTCATGTTTTGAATTTTTTGGGGCATGTTGCTGTGAAATGCAGCAATACTACAAAGGGCCTATTATAAAAAAAATTTGGTTTCTAACAGACATTTGTTCTTCACAATTGTCAAAAGTGGCTCAAAGGTCATGTTTTGAATTTTGGGCATGTTGCTGTGAAATGCAGCTATACTACAGGTCCTATTGTAAAAATGTGGTTTTAACAGGGGCATTTGTTCTTCACATTGTCAGAGTGGCTCAAGGGTGATGGTGCTGTCAAAAACAGGAATAGGTAGGACACTGTTAATGGACACATATTTCAAAATAAATTGTTTTTGCAAGATCTTTAACATAGCTAGCAATCCCTGTACTGAAACAACCCATTTAATACAATTAAAAAAAAGAGAAACAAAGGGCGTGGTTGGGGTTCCCTCCTATTTTTAAAAAAGTGTTTTCTAGAATTAAACTACTAAAAAACTTGCATGTACAAAATAGCTGATACAAATATTCCTCTGAATTGTACAAGGGAGGTACAGGAAGACTTGAACAGATGTAGGTTATTCAGAGGACATGTGTATGGAGCACATTCGCCACCCAAGAACAGAGACAATTTCCTCCCAAAACGTTGAGTTTAAAAAGAGAAAAGAATGCCAAGAAAAAGGGCACCTGAGTGAAAAGGAGCGTCAACCACCAACGTCTCTAAGTGAAGCTCAATTGGTCCGCACTCATACGGAGGGACAAGCGCTTTTCGTAGAGGCAGGAAATTTCTTAGCACTACCCAGGTCTTGACTGTGTAGCTGAGGAAGGCTGGAGGTCTGAGTCAACACTTCCGCTTCCGCACTCTGATTCAGCACGGACTGTTTTTGATGCTGTGCATTATAAGGGCCATGTTTTGCCGTGTTAATTGGATGACGGGACGGAGCCTTGCCTGGGCATCTCACCGCAACCACTGTAACTCGGGCACTTCTAGCTGCACAATGAATGCTAATAGATGACGAAACACCAGACCCTGGCTCTCACCGCACCCCACTGTAACTCGGGCTCTTATGGGCCACTGCCTAGACTGAACCTGCGTCGTGTCTATAGATAGGACGGCCAGTCCTTGCTCTCACTCACCCCATTGTAAGGCCAGCCCTGCCCAGCTGAACCTGCGTGATCCACGTCTTACAGCCTCACCTGCCTAGTCATTAATTACATGAATGCAGGATTTTCAGTCAGGATCATGATCCTACTGGGCACTTCTGTTTGTGTCGCTTCACATTCTAATGTCACGGTGGAAACAAATGTCACACCAGTAGATTTATTTTCTCTATTGACTGTAGCCTAAGGGCATGAATAAATTTGGTGTTTTTATATATTTATTTCCACTTATGACCGTTGTCGCTGGGTCACATCTGTATATTTTGAAAATGTGCTTGTCTATCCTGAGTACTGAGAGCAGGGTACCGTGCGATATGGGCAGACTGTTACATCCCTGAACAAAGGGGTGAGCTGACTCAACTATTTTCTCTCTTTATATAACTTAAAGTTTCCAGTTGTGGGCCGTGCTCTGCCTTATGGGAGTAAAAGGACATGCTGTATTCGTTATACTAAATCAAAAATAGGAGAGATCAAAGACATTACTTCATTATATATGTAGAGACAGAGGGTTGACCATTTTTGCAAGGAAGTTTCAAAAAGGAACATTTGCTATTGAAACTTGTCCCATATATATAAAGTTTTCTTCCTTGCTTCCACTGAGCCAGAAATCGGAAAGTGTCTTCAATATGGCTTATAAACAACTACGGCAAGAAAGAGCCGATAAAGTTTTCAATTATTGATACAGAACTAACAAAGACCAAGAGTTTGTTACTACACTCAATAATATGGAAAAATCTATGATACAGGTATTGAAGGTCTGGTGGGATTTGACTACCATCAAAAATTATCTAAGCAAAGATATGATACCACGTGGTCTAAGAATAAAAAAAGTACCTACCACCATATACTCGACAGAGTTTGTGAAATAAGTTTTGGAATCAAAATACTAACAACTTGTTCCGAATACAAGTAATGGGAGCTCATTGTAGCCCATGAAGAACAAAAATTAGATGAAATTGCAACAAATATCGCACAATTGGAAAATCAGCTTTTAGCCTTTAAGGACATTGCTTCCTATGATAAAGATTATCGGATGTTGCATGATAATGTTAGTAAAGTAGAAGAAACAATTATGGAAATTAAACAAAACAAATTTCAACGAGATGTGTTTGATTATAATCATGATCAGGTGTATGAGTGGGGTCGTTGGCAATCTGATACAAGTACTCCAAGGCCAATTCTAAAACAAAGACAAAGAAGAACATCTTGGTATGGGATGCAAAAACAAAAGAAAAATGTAAGTTTTGGCTCCCTGGATACGGATTTTATCGATTGCCTTATACGGATACATCAGAAGAAACTCCTACCACTTCTAAGTCCTATTATAAGAAAGGCAAAAGACAAACAAAGTCAAAAAACTTAAGCGGCACAACAGAAGAGGCGGTAGGAAACATAAAACAAAATCAACGCAGGAATACACGGACCAACAATCCAACGGAACCAGGGACATCTCGTTAGATGTCCTCAACTTATCAAGCATGAATTTAGAGCAGGAACATGTACAGGTTTTGTCCCTAGGATTAAATTTTGCTTTACAGGAAAATTTTGATTTTTTCTCTACATGGAAAGACATCAACAAATTTATTAGGGACTTAACGATTCGTCGTCACTTTTTTCAAGAAGGAGGGTTGAGGATGAAGTACATCAGGAGGACGGACTCTATTTTTTACTATCCATTTTTCCTAATTTATTTTTTATGAGCAGTTGTCCTTATCTAAATCTGAGGAAATTAGTGAACGATTGATTTTACTATTTCTTCAGTGTGTCTACTATTAATCAAATGAAAATTTACATAATCCAAACTTTCTAACCCAATTCATTCCAGGTCTCCATCCATGGACAGGTTCCTAATGGCAGTAGAATGTGATCTTAAAAAATTTTTGGACACTGCTTACCCTCAGGTGTCTCGTCCCCACTTATTCATAACTTGTCAAGATCTCAAAATATGGCTCTTAATGAGATTAAAAAATGAATCATGAGTCATAGTGGAGATGGCAGACATGGGGGGAGCCGTCTGTTTTTATTGAATCGTTTGGATTATAGATCATCTATGCTTGCCAATGCTAAAGGGATAATACTATATATCGTATACTTTTCTAGTCTTCTATGTCTAGTATCAGGAGAGTTAATAAATTAGTCCAAGAAAGGGTGTGATTTAGGCATATTACGGAGAAGAGAAACAAAGGTGTTTATTTTTGTAGAGCACCCGGTAACCCAATACTTATGGACTCCCAAAAGGTCCAAAAAAATATACAACACGTGCCCATTGAGTCGATCGTATCAGGCATAGGGTCTCTCTCGGAGAGTATTGGGCCAGTGGCTGGATGGACGTTCTACAGCCGCTGGCACAAAGGGTCCCTGGGTACCTAAGAGATACAGCAGATGTTTCTAATAAATTTGCAGGCAAAACTTGGCAACTGACATTGGTAATGGGTACTGTGATGTTACCTCGCTAGATACTTCCATCCCACATCCAAATAGCATTCTAGCTTTGGAATTTCATCTAAAAACAATATTAGCAATTATTCTACAGATTCTCATTCAATATCACTTTATCCTGTTACTACTTTTTAATGACCGCAGTCAATTTCTTCTCTTTTGATGGTGACATCTATTCTACAGTTACAGGAGTGTCAATGGGGGCGAAATTTTCGCCCTCATTGGCTAACATGGTTATGTCATGGTGGGCGAATATTTACATATTCTCTGCGGATAATCCATTTTCTCAAGTCATTGGTATGGTACGGCAGATTACATCGATGACCTGTTGTCTCATCTGGGGGGGAGATGTGTCTGCAGTGCAGGCCTTTTGTTAAGATTTTTGAATCTTAATTTATTTATTTAAAATTTAAATTCTCGATGGATGATTTCGATATCTCTTTTTAGATTTGTCCTTATGGAAGGGAGAAGAGAGAATGAGAGAGAAGCATGCATACGGTATCGCAAACCCTTTATCTTGAAATTACAATATTGCCAATTAACAGGAGTTTTCATCCCCGCGCCATACACATAAAGCGATCTCAGTGGGAGGTAGATGTTTCGTGCAAAAACGAATTGCACAGATCCAATCGTCTTACACTTATTGAGGAACAACAGTTACAAAGGAAACTCAAAATTAGAGGGCTATCCAAGAGGTCACTGGATAGAGCATCAAAAAAATTGTTTCAAAAAAATCACGTAGCGAGATAATGGAGTAAAATGTTCAATAAAAAAAACACAACAACAATTAAAAAACAAAAAAGAAAGAGGGGAAAAAGGGAACTGTACTCACCCCCTTATTTGGTGCTAAAGGTTTAGCCAACAGACTAAAAACAAAATATGTAAACATATAAGAGCTCATTGTGCCCCTTTTGAAGAAGATGAGAATTTAAATAAAAATCCTGTCACAGGGTTTCATTATTGTTCAAAAAGATCTAAATCACTTTAGGGCAACATTGCTATCCTCTCATGATTAACGGAAAATCGCAAACAATACCTGGTTACCAACCAAGGGATTACTATTAATGTGGCTTTAGCCTCAATGTTAAAATGTTGCAAAATAGCTATTCCAATGCCAAATCTTTTTTAGATACGGAAACGGGACATAAATCATAACAATCAAGCCATTTATTTAATAGCAACACTCCTCATGTGTAGGTATATGCAATTCAGTAGGCACAATGTGTAATGTATTGTATATTCGGTTTCATACTTATCAGAAAGTTATATAGGTCAAGAATATTGGAACATTAGAATGATGTGATGCTACATCCCTTACGAACTAAATCTAAGGTAGCGGAACCATGTCATAGAGAAACATAACTATAATTGGAGTGTATTGCAGGTTTTTGGATAGAGAGGATTTGTAGGGATAAGTTGAGGAAGGTTGATGTAGAGAAGAAGCTACGGGACAGAGAGCAATGTGGTTCTTCTCTTCTAAATACTACATTTGCCAAATGGGCTAAACTTAAAAGAGGAAACTTTATGTTATTTCTGAGTCTGTTTAGATTGTGGGAATATATTATATATGAGGCGGTAACCTCAGTGATTGAATATAATCCCTTAACACAGGGGGGGGATCACAAAGTGGGTGTAGATTGCGAATTGTTCTTTATGTATGATTGCCTTGTCTTAGCCTTTTGTTTTGATACTGTATTATTTTCGATTATATGTGCATATGAGTGACTTACTTGTAATCTCCTGTCTGGTTTTGTCCACAAACACATGTCCTGTTCTCAGGCTTGCCGCTTTAATGCCGTTTTTTCAAATCCGCTTTTTGTATTACTACGCATGTCCAGTTATGCCTTCCCGGGTTGCGATATTCTGCAACAAGGCCATGCTGGGATTTTCAAACTGGATTACAACATGGCTAGTGGATAGACGCCGGCTTACACAACTGTCGCTCGGCTTTCCATTCCCGGGACAATTCCTGGAAGAGATTTTTTTTTAGTAATTAAGTTTTAATAGGGGGGTTATAATTAAGATTTGTGTTCATCAAACTATCCCTGAAAAAGGGGAAAGAGTGCCCGAAAGGTCGGTTTTTTGTGTCTGGGGTCGGGGTTTTTTCTTGTCACCCTGTCCCCAATGGACCTTATTACTGTGCCTAAGGGCATGAATAAATTGGTGATTTTATATATTTTTTCACCTTATGCCGTTGTCGCTGGTCCATCTGTATATTTGAACCTGTGCTCACCAGTAGAATGGCAAGTAGCTCTAGCAGCAGCAGTAATGGAAAACGAGTTGTTTTTAATATAGTTTATTTCTTATTGAGAAATTTTCTGCTAATGGTCCATAAGGGCACCTGTGCGGGTTTTTGGGTCATGCTGCAGTCAAGGACATGGATAGTCAATGTCCAGTTTAACTGAAATGGTGTTTGTAAGACTCCTTTTTCCGGCACTTTTTAATCTGGGGGTCATGCAGGTTTGGGGCTCATGCTGTGGCCCAGGACAGGGATAGTCTATGTCCAGTGAAACTAAAATGGTGGTTGAAAGACTCCTTTTTCCATCACTTTTTAATCTGGGGTCATGCAGGTCAAGGACAGGGATAGTCAATGTCCAGTTTAAGTAAAATGATGGTTCAAATAATTCTGCCTTCTGGCACTTTTAATTTGTGGGTTATGCAGGTTTAAGGGTCATGCTGTGGTACAAGACAGGGATAGTGAATGGTCTGTGACTTTTTTTCTGTGACTTTTATAACCTAAGTGTTTGCCTAAGATGTAGCACGTATCCAGTTTCCTGTTGTGGATGTTAATTCCAGCTTCTCCAGCCCTGGTTGGGTGCAAGAATGAAGGTGTTGTTCCTCTCCCATAGACTTTAATGGTCATCGGCGATAATCTATTATAGACTATCGGATATCAGCATGATAATTGACGATATCGACTATCGACCCGATGACGATAGTCGAAGTGATCGCTCATCACTATTTACCATATGTCTACTTCATGTTGCATCATTTCTTAAACATCCTTTAAATTTCATAGCACGTTAAGAGGCTTATGAGTCTGGTAGCCATTTTTAAAATTTTCAAGAGAATTACAAACATGGATTTATTTTTAGGGACCATTTCAGTTCATAGTTACATAGTTAGTACAGTTGAAAAAAGACATATGTTCATGAAGTAAAAACCAAGGTTGGGGAAAATGTGGATGAGGGGTGATAAGGAGTTTTTTTAAGCTTTGTTTCTACTAGTGATGAAGGCTTTGAAACCCATAAGACAACATCCTGAGATCATAAATTAAATCTTCCTTAGAGCAGCGTTGTCATCAGACTGGATCCAAATATTTGATATAGTTCTGATGTGGTATGAAAGGGCCTGTATTTTAGACACCCCCATATTCACCCAGTTTTAAAAAAAAAAAAAACTACACCACTCAAAGTATTCAAAACAGCATTTAGAAACACTGTCAACCCCTTAAGTGTTTCACAGAAATTATAGCGAAGTGAAGGGTAAAATTCACAATTTCATTTTTTTGCCGATTTTTTAATCCATTTTGTAACTAGCATTTAGTTGAAAAGCACAATTCAATATTAGTTTCCCCGAATCTCCTGTTTTTAGAAAAATACCATATATGGCCCTAGTGTGTTAGTTAACACAATCACAGACCCCGAAATTAAAGGAGAACTCAAATTTTGGGGCTCCCTTCTTATTAGGGTGTTTTTAGGCACTATATTAGGTAGGTTTGCTGAAACCCCTCAAGGAATTTATCTAGGAGTATAGTGAGTATATTGACCCCAATAAAGCGTACTTTTAGCCTCATTTTTTTCTTTTTCACAAAGAATGCAGGTAAAAATGCACCCCAAAACCTGTCACCTAATTTCACCTTGGTGCAGGAATATCCCATATGTGTACATAAAGTACAGCTTGCATGCAAGGCAGGAATCAGAAGGGAAGGAGTGCTATTTGCGTATCGGGGCGCAGATTTTGCTGAATGCTTGGAAGGTGGTACCACATCACATTAGCAGAGCCCCCAAGCATTCAGAACAGAGCAAACCCCGATTATTGAAACTACACCCCTCAGTGAATCCATCTAGGGGTGAAGTGTTCATTTTAACCTCACAGGTGTTTTCACAGATTTTTTTTTACAATTATGTGAAAAATACAGTCATAAAGAACAGTTTGGATGTGTGGCAAGATTCAGAAGTGAAAGAGACCTATTTGTTAATTGGACGGCAGATTTTTTCTGGAATTTTCAGCTTTCTAAATTTTCTGCAATGTTTCTTCATTCTGGAAATACCCCACGTCACCCTAATAATTTGCCTGGACATTTCATAATCCTTAGAAGTGAAATAGGGCCATGTGCTTGTCACACCTAATTTAATTAATTATACTTTTAGTACATTGAAAATCTGTAGAAAATAAAAGTATAAAACACCCAAATGTTACCCCATTTTAGAAAGTACAGCCTTCAAAGAAATTTGTAAAATGTATTTTAAAAATTTTTTAAAATGCACGGGTCTTTGTAAATTATTTATATTTTTAATTTAGATTAAAGTGCAGTACAATGGAAAAAAGTAAAAACTGTATTTTTCCTATTAATGCATCCCCATGAATAAAATCTGCCTAAAATGTATTTCAGGTTACTGGTTTTAAAAGGGAATAGAAATGCTAATTAAATGATATATGTGTTATTTCATATGTAGTTTTTGGTATTCTGGTGCCCTAGACAAATAAGGTATATAGCGCCCCTCTCCCTCCGATGTAAAATTCAGCCCATTCTATATCCCCTTGCGCCCCCTTCCTGCATGGGATGAAGTGAATCATCACCTTGCCCCCCATCATGGGGCCCTTTAAAGCCAGGCGGTTATTTTGGGAAGACAAATGTATTAGAGCAAGTGTCCTTTCTGATCCTTTTTTGTAAACACTCTGCAGTTTTGTTTTTTGGGTCCTTCTTTTTTTACCAGTGGAAGGGATTTTGTTGGGGAAAGCGCCCGGAACAATAAGGTGTCGGGAGTAACAGAAGTGTGGTTTCCCAAAAACAGGGGGTTTATTACCTTTTCCTGGAAGTAAATAAAAGTCCATGTCTGGCCTGTACGAGGAAAGAGTATGAAAACGTTGTACTGCGCCATCTGAACAATGTACATAGCCAGCTTTTCGTACCACATTTTTGTTTTATTGTCACAATACGGCTTCAGCACCTGGTCTGATAAGTCCACCCCTTAAATGTACCTGTTGTAATCCACAATACAGTCTATCCATGTTTGCTGTACTGGTAACTTGTACAGGGATAGGGGTAGTGCTAGTGTCATGTCACGAGGTCAATACAATGAAAATCCTTGTCCTTAGACTTGGACCCAAAAAACGGTTCCTGAACTGAGAACTGCTTTCACCCCTTCTGAGTAACTGCACAACAAATGGCTTAAGGAGCCTTTGCTGGTTTCTGTACATAGTGCCACAGGCCGCAGTACATCTGCAGCACAGGGACTTAAACAGTGGAAGGCTGGTGTAAAAGTTATCCAAGTAACGGTGGTAACCCTTATCCAACACAATTTTTCCACTTACTTTAAGGGGAGGGGAGCATTCTGGAGGTTTTATGCAGCTATACTTCACTTTATAAACTCTAAAGCTGTGGATATACCCTAAAATACTCTTGCACAGCTTATACATTTTAATTCTTTACTGTGTACTCTTATTCTATGTCTACACTAGAGTGGACAAAAAACCAAATCCTAAAAATGTTCATAAAACTGAGTTTCTGTCCATTGCCTGTCAAAAGCTGCTGAAAAAACTGCCATTTTTGGAGGATTTTTTATGCGCGGTTTTTGCTTGATTTCAAGTCTGGTTTTTAATGTATGCATAAATTAAGCCATTGGATGTAACTCCACCCAACAAAAGGGTGTGTAAAGAACATTATTGCATTTATATGTAATCTTCTAGTCGTTTTACAGATTTTGGCGCTAATAAAGTTATCTCGTTTATGCCAATAAAAATCAGTTTTTTATGGATTTTGGTGCTAATAAAGTTTTCTCGCTTTTGTTGTTAAAAATACGTTTTTTTTACGTATTTTGCTGCAAAAATCCTTTTTTTTTTTTACAGATTTTGTCGCTGATAAAGTTTTCTCGCTTTTGTCACCAAAAATCAGGTTTTTTTTTTATACATTTTGGCACTAAAGTCAGTTGTTTTTTAATGGATTTTGGCGCTATATTCCTTTTTTTTTTATATACTTTGGCGCTAATAAAGTTCTCTCACTTTTGTCGCCAAAAATAAGTTTCTTTACAGCTTTTGGCGCTAATAAAGTTAACTCGCTTTTGATGCTAAAAAGACGTTCTTTTACGGATTTTGGCACTAATAAAGTTATCTCGCATTTGTCGCTAAAAATACTTTATGACTTTTAGCGCTAAAATATGTTTTTTACAGATTTTGCCGCAAATCAAGATATCTCGCTTTTGCCGCTAAAAATCCTTTTTTTTACGGATTTTGGTCCTAAAATCCATTTTTTGAATAGATTTTGGAGCTAAAATCCGTAAAAAAAATAAAAAGATATTAAGCGTTAAAATGAAGATAAATTTATTAGCCCCAAAATCCATAAAAAAAAGGATTTTTAACGGCAAAATCCATAAAACCCACAATCTTAGCAGCAAAAACAAAGATAACATTATTAGCACCAAAATCTGTAAAAACACGGATTATAGCACCAAAATCCGTTAAACGTATTTTAGCGCAAAATCTGTTAAAAAACCCTTATTTTTAGTGACAAAAGCAATAACTTTATTGACTCCAAAATCAATAAAAAAAATATATTTTAGCGGCAAAATCCGTAAAAAAACGTTTTTAGCAACGAACGCGAGATATCTTTACTAGCGCCAAAATCCGTAAAAAAGTGTTTTAGCGTCAGAATCCATAAGAAACTTATTTTTAGCGAAAAAAGCGAGATAACTTGAAGAGCGCCAGCATCCATAAGAAAAAAATTTTAGTGACAAAAAAGAGTTAACTTTATAAGCGCCAAATCTGTAAAAAAAAAAGTATTTTAGCGCCAAAATCCATAAAAAAAGTATTTTTGGTGACAAAAGCAAGATAACTTTATTAGCGCCAAAATCCGTGAAAAATTTATTTTAGCGACAAAATCCGTAAAAAAAAAGTATTCATAGCGACAAAAGCGAGATAACTTTATTAGTGACAAAATACGTAAAAAAAAGTATTTTAGCAAAAAAATCCATAAAAAAACCTTTATTTTCTGCGACAAAAGTGAGATTAGTGCCAAAGTCCATGGGGGTGTGGTTTGCTGCCAAAAGCTGGAGTAGCAGAAGAGCTGAGGAGAGGGCTCTTAACCCCAGGCTTGAGAGAAGCCTATACTGTAAGGTGAGAGTACAGTGCTGTTGTTGCTGGACAGTAGGTCCTGAACACAGGTTAGTGAGGGACTCATGTATAGTTAGTGGCTAGACGGCCTAGATGTTTATTTGTGTTATGTACTGTAACCTAAACATGTGTTGGAATAATAAAGCTGGCTGAGGCCAGATGTGAAGAGAACCCTGTGTCTTTGTGCCATTCCGTTTACGAAAGCGGCGATCCGCGAGTTTAGAAACCCCCAGGACAAACCAAGCTGGCGTCCGAATGTGTATATGCATATATCAGGTGGAATAAGCATTGAAGGTGTCAAAAATTGTGCAGGATAAATTGCACATTATCTTTATTCAGTATGATTGCAGCGATATCAAATATACACTGGGATGCAAAAGTATTTATAACCCTTGAACTGTTTCTCATTTTTTAGTGTTTAGTGTTTAGTGTTTTTAGTGTTACAATCGTATTTTAGGCACCGAAGATATGATCGTCCCTGCAGCCCCATAGGCGGCAATAGAAAAGACAAGCTATTGTCTCCACAGCTCATCTATTCTCTGCTCGTCTTCTGGTTCCGGCGTATTATACAACATGCTGTATAATACGCCCGCGCTTTTAGGGCGACATGTATGAAGATAGGCGCGTCGGAGCGCCCGTTTTCACGCGATCTAAAGTGAAAGCCATGCCTCATTTATGTCGGCGCCAGAAGTGCGCTCATACATGCGGTATAAAGTTCCCTGTGCCTCCCCAGTGTGTGAGGAACATTGCGGGACTTAGGCGCATAAGGAATGCGCCTAACATCTCGTCCCAAATTTCGAGACAGGCTGGAAATCAATGAAAAAGCATTAAGGATGTTAGTGAATAGGAAAAATAGTTTTTCTTTCCAATGAATGAATGAATAAAGATAAATATCAACGTGGTATAAAATCGATTTCAATGTATGGAAAAATTTGATGTATTAAAATGAAAGCAAAGATATATAACATCTCCAAAGAAAGAAATATCACCTAGAAAAGGTCTTAAAAAAGGGAGAGAAGGCCACTATTTAACATCAAATAAGCCAATGCAGGGTGTTGGCCAGATGTTTTTTATTGTTTTTTTTTTTTTAAATGTATTGTTCTTCTTTCACCTTGTATTCTATTTAGTATCGCAGCAAGAGCCAGAAAAGCAATCGGTTTTTGCTGGGACCTGTGGTCTCCAAGCAGGATTTCTATGTTCCCCGGGCTTCGTTCTAGACATATTTACATACGTATTTACGTCTGTAAAAACATCACCAAATGTGCCTAAAATAATGAACTATTAGCTTACAATGGATTTCTATGGAAATCCGGATGTAATTCCCGATGTAAATACGGATGTAAATACGTCTAGAACGAAGCCCAGGGAACATAGAAATCCTGCTTGGGACCACAGTTCCGCAACACTGGTGCTGTGCTGGCTCTTGCTGTTGATACTAAATAGAAAACAAGGTGAAAGAAGAACAAATACATTAAAAAAAAAAAAAAAACAAACAATAAAAACATCTGGCCAACATCTGCATTGGCTTATTTGATGTTAAATTAGTGGCCTTCTCTCCCTTTTTTTTAAATTTTTTTCTAGGTGATATTTTTTCTTTTGGGGATTTTATTATTTTTGCCATTTAATACTTTTAAAAATTTCCTACATAAAAAAACCACTTGCTACTTGATGCCTACCTAATTGGGGCTTAACTACTTTTTACCGGGCCAATCTCACCTATAGAATCCTACCAAACGGGGACCTGTTACCTCCCTGGGGCCAAAACACTGCCTACCTCCCCCCTAGAACCATTCAAACCCCTGGGGCATATGTACTGCCTCCCACTTGGAGCCCCCCTACCTACCAATGGGCCCTACGCCCTATTAATGGGGGTCTCCCGGGTAATATGTTTAGAAGGGTACAGGCCTTGCGATAAACAACCCCGGGGTGTAAAACCCTATGTTCTTCCCTCCTTTGGAGACTGGGCCTCTAAGCTATGGCCGCCCCAAACTTCCACCCGGGGGGGAAATTTGACAGAAGGGGGGGGGCATGGAGTGAGGGCGGGAAAAAAGTGAGGATTTTTATGTTCCCAAATCCCCCACAACCCGCTAATCCAGGGGGGCCCCAACCCACAGCATGGTGTACAAAAGTCCGGGGGTGAAAAAACACTTAACACTTGTTTTTCTGCAGGTATGTGGAAATATCTCCACTATTGATCACTTTTGGTGGTTCTATACATCGCAGAGTCTGTGTCACTGATTCCACTGTATGGTCACTGTATGAAGGTAATATACTGTCTATAGGGCACCTGATTACACTGGTATATACCACTATTTGGCGGTAATATTGATTTTTATTCAGTAATAATATAAGGGTATTATTCAGTCACTATGTGGTGGTAATTTGTGGTCGTGTTATGGCGGTAGAATTGGGTTCATATGTAGTAGCATTATTGGTAATCTTGGTCTTGGCGTAGTGGATTTGTTTGATAGCAGCAGGATGGTGATATCTATGATGAGGTATTCACTCCTTGTATTATCTAGTAACTACATGACTTAAAAGGTCCCAGTAAATGTTTGCGGTCACCCCATCCAAAAGTTTGCCATGGGGCCAAGGCTTCTCTAGTTACACACCTGTGTGCTTATGTATTCAAGCACCTGAACTCTGATATTCCTAAATAAAATCCAGTGTTACCGATTGCCTTTAGGGTATGCTCACACGGCTTATTTTGGCGTGCATTTTGCTGTATATTGCGCGTTATGCGGTAGTACATAGCTTCCATAGAGAACTATGGGTTTAAGCGTCGTCACCCCGTGCGTACAATACGATCATACTGTACGCCGGGGGAGAAAAGTGACATGTCAATTGTTAGTGGCGAATACACGCCGCTGACAATGGATGTCTATGTGGCCGGTGCCCCCCCCCACCCCACCCCTCGCTTTGGATACACGCTGATCAGCAAAACATATTGCAGGGTTAGGTTTTAGGAAAAAAAATAGCCCAAGCTTTAAACATCTCACAGATCACTGTTCAATCCTTCATCATTAAATAGAAGGAGTACAGAACAATTGCTAATCTACCAAGACATGGCCATCCACCTAAACTGTCAGCCCACAGAAGGAGAACACTAATTAGAGAAGCAGTCAAGAGGCCCAGGGTCACTCTCTGCCGTGTACTCCGCAAGTCTGCCCTTTATAGAATAGTAGCAAGAAGAAAACCATTTTAGAAAGCAAACTATAAGAACTCCTGTTTGCAGTAAGCTATGTAGAGGACATAGCAAGCATGCGGAAGAAGGTGCTGTGGTTAGATGAGGCCAAAATTTTACTTTTTGGCCTAAATGTCAAAAGTTATGTGTGGAGGAAAGCCAACACTGCACATCACCCTGAAAACACCATCCCCACTGTGAAGCATGGTAGTGGCAGCAGCATGATGTGGGGATTCTTTGCTTCAGCACGGACTGGAAAGCTGCTCAGAGTTGATAGGAAGAAGCATATCCTGGAGGCATAGGCTCACCTTCCAGCAGGACAACAAACCTAAACATACAGCCAAAGCTACAATGGAGTGGATAAACCAAAACATATTCATGTGTTAAAATGGTGCAGCCATAGTCCAGAACTAAATCCCATTAAGAATATGTGACATGAATGAAAATTGCTGTTTACAAATGTTCACCAACCAATCTAACTGAACAAGAGCTATTTTGCAAAGAAGAATGGGCAAAAATTCCAGCCTCTAGATGTGCAAAGCTAGTAGAAACATACCCCAACAGATTTGGCATTGGAGCTAAAGGTGGTTTTACAAAGAATTGACTCCAGGAGCTAAATACATATGGACACAATACTTTTCAGTTTTTTAAATTTGCAGAAATTTGGACAGTTTGATATAATTTTCTTTACGCTTCACAAATACTTGCTTCTTTGTGTTTCTCTATTTAATAAAATAACAACAAAATACATTTAAGTTTGCGTTTTTAATGTTTAAAAATAAAGAACAGTTAAAGTGGTATTAAATCTTTTGCAACCCACTGTATTACTACCTTAACTACTTCTACACATTATAAACATCTAAAATCATCAGTTTTTTGTGTCTTTATATTCTAAAAGCCTATACCGTTTTTTACTGTGGATGTTTGTGGGCTTATTTTGTTCCGAAAAATTCAGAACATGCACTTTGTTTTGGGGTGGAAGGTGTGCATTTCAATGGTTGAGGGTGAATCTGCAAACTGCGGACAGAACTGTCCGACCAAACCATGCAAAAGACGATAAAATACCATCCAAATTCTTAAGACCGAATCCGACCGGAATTTTGTCTATGCCGTGTGGCCGCACCCAAAGATGGTAAACCTGGGAACCTTAATTTGTCCATTACAGCCCAAGACTATCGAGGAGAAAAGTCAAAATGTAGTAGGCCCTCTCCATTGTACTAAAGAGTTAAACTGTCAGGATTGGCATTATCTTTGTGTATATCAGCTGAGTTCTTGCTGTTGATCTTTTGAATACAGTTGAACTACCCCCTCGGATATTGTGATGTAAACATCTGTCACAGAGCAAATGTCATAGAGAGTAAAGCGATAAAAACAAGTCAGATATGTTTGTATACCATCCAATCATCATATGTATTATTACCAACCTGTCAGAGTTTGAAATCTGTCTTATGTTTTGATACAATAATTGCAATAATCTTGTATACAATGGATGGTAATTAGGTCTATAAATAGTGTTACTTCAAACATTTACTTCTAAGGCTATGTTCACATGGCTTATTCTGTGACGTATTTCAGCCCGTAATCTGCGCTGTACTGCGCGAATTACGGGCTGAAATACGTCCCAGTCATCACGGTAATCCACAGTTCTTATAGAGAACTATGGATTACGTCTCCTCTCCCTGCTCGGACAATACGCCAAGCGGGGAGAGAAGTGACATGTGAATTACTAGCGGCGTATACGCGTCGAGAACACTGCATGTCTATGCCCCGCCCCCGTACACACGGTGTAATTGCGGGGCGAAATACGTCCCGCAATTGAGTCATGTGAACATAGCCTAAGGTTTGATGTTTAAATTCAAAATCTAAAAAAAAAAGTGATTTACATACAAAAAAAACTCTCTCCCCCAGAGTTCAAGAAATTAATCAAACTAAGTTTTAGCTTTCTGTAGAGCACTATATGTAGGGGAATTGATTACTGAGCTTAACTGATGCCACACCTGAAATTAAAAGTCTTGACTTAGGCTTGACCTCAAGCCAGCCATGTATTCTAAGGTCAACATTCTTTTATCCACTTGTCCTTAAAACTTGGGTCACTTTCTACTCAGATTATGCCACAGGCATATTACCGAGATACAACACAATGTTCATTATTGGTGTTATACAATAAGCATTGAAGTGTTTCCAGATGTAAGTATGCATTTTCTGTTTTGTACAGGCTGTAAAATATTTTGAAAGGGCAACAAAGGTCAAATACAAATGGTAATATTCCTATGGAAAATGATGACATATCAAGACTTGCATTTATTCCATATAGTCTTAAAATGTATTGGCTTCCTCTTTAATCTTCATCATTTGCTATTTTATAATATAATTATGGCATGTATTTTTCAATTTTATCACCATGGAAGAAATGGCAATCTCTTCGGAGCCTTTGAACAAATGAACAGTCTAGTTTACTTACACTATTGTATTCATTCTAGTGATTTAAAAATTGTGCATGTAAAATCTCGAAATATATTCATTGGTAAGCTCGTTATGGTAATGAACAACTTAAAACATATTTAATTATTCCAGCTCATGCGTTACCCAGCTACACTGTTATGAATACTGCTATAGAAACTACAGTAATATACTCCTTATACTACTATCAGGAATAATTGGTTCAAGGAGAAATTATATGAAATAATAAATAAGGCAATACCAATACATGCTACCATGCCATTTACTTTTGTCCTTGTACCCATGGTGAAATGAATATGTCTTGTAAATGGTGAACATTTACTTTGATCAAACTTAAAGGGGTTGTCTCACTACAAGGAATGCTTTTTATGTTAAAGATCTTACAAAAACAAGTAACTTTGTGGTATACGTCTATTAACAGTATCCTACCTATTCTGAGATATCTCCTCTTTTATGGGCTACATCAGCTTCTCAGGTCGCTATAGCTACAGACCTGTTCAATCTCTCATGATAGGATGCCAACAATGGTTGCTATAGCCACAGACCTGGCTTCTACTAAGTCTAGTAGAAGCCAGTAAACACACCCCTGAACTAAAAATGAAACCAAGATAACAGGACTGAGGCAAGATGAATGTAGTGAGACAACCCCTTTAACAAAGCAACTGTGCATACCAAAAAAAGCTAGGTTCTGCTTAAAGAAATACCTACAAAAGAGAATAAAGAGGCAATGAAAAGTGGAATGTTAATCAATGTATAATCTGTAACAAGACCTCCATTTACCATCTCATCATACAGATTGCTCTTTGGGCCTACTTCATAATTATGGCCAAGGTGCAACCTTTTCTTTTTTTTTCTAATTCTCTCATAAAAATTTTTTCCATATACATATAGCTTACAATCTAATAGGGTGTATGGGTGAAACAAAGGGTGACAAGTGCTTGGTTTGCAATGGTCCAGCCACGTTACATAAATATAGGGTAGTACACCCTAAAAAGTGGATGAACCTGGCCGATCCAACCATACATCTATATACAGATAAAGTGCCTAGTGGTTGGCCAAAGTTCAGGAAAGTGACGAATGCTGTGACAGAATTGGGGGGGGTTAACTAATTAAGGGATCTATGATGATGGCTTTGTCTATAGAAGATGAGTTTTGCAGTAGCGCACTTAAAACTGTAGAGGGGTTGGTGTGTGGCATGATCACAAGGGTAGCATGTTCCAGACGGAACTGGAGTGCATATAACGTGCAAAAGTCTTGGAGCACGGAAATTTGGGGAGCATTTAAGATGAGTAGGTGTTGTAATTCTTAGATCACATAATACCTTTAGCAGAGCGTTGCAAGAAGTGCAGGTAGGATGTAGAAGCATACTGAAGGGAGTGGAAGATGTAGTAGGGTGGCAGGTGCTGTGGAGTTAGCCTTATGGTGATGAGTGATGAGTTATGTTTATTTCTGTACTGAATAGGCAGCCGAGTGCCAGCGGGGGAGACTGGACACACCGGGTAGGACGGGTCAGATCAGTATAGCGACTGAAAGAAAGAACCAAGCCTTAGGCGGCTGCATTCAGGACAATTGGAGAGGGGGAGTTTTGCATAGAGACAGACCATCAAGTAGGAGAGTTACAGTAGGTCCCAAGCACGGAGAAAGAATAAGAGCGAACAATGAGAGTTTGAGATTGTTTTCTCCACAGTGAGACAGATGGACGGATTATTCTGGAGGATTTTCTTGGAGGTGCAGGTGTGACTGGAGCAGGGCTAACGGATTGGATTATAATGAGGGTCTGAAAGGTCAGATCAGAGTCTATGTTATAACCGGCCGTTAGACAGAGGGGCACTGCTGCCTATGGTAGATATGGTGGTTGCGCACACACACGGAGAGAGAAATAGCAGGGTATGGGGATGGTTAGTGGATAGATGGGGAGATAAGACTAAAAGTTTCGAGTTTTAGTGAGATTAGTTAAGATAGACTGAGAGGACATGATGTCAGAGACAGTAACAGGACACGACAGTTCACATGGTGTTTTGTAGCTAGGTCAGGATTTTGTGATGTCTTGGGAAGAAAGGTGTATAGGTTGAGTGTCATCACATAGAGTACGGTACGAAAGCCAAATCTGCTGATACACGGTCCTATTTCTAATGGGGGCTGTGTAGAGTGAAAATAGTAGAGGACCTTATGACGGATCCCTGAGCGAACCCCAACAGAAGAGGGAAAAGGAAGAGGAGGTAGAACTACGTAAAATGAACACTGAAGGGAGGCTGTGCGAGAGAGATGGTGGATGAGAACCAAGAAGAGACACAGGGTGTCCTGATACCTATGGCGAAGCTGAGTATCGAAAGAGAGGAAGGTGGTGATGCCACAGTGTCAAATGCTTCAAGAGATATCCAAAAGAAGCAGCTAAATGAGTAGTTACCCTTGAGATTTTCTGTCTAGGGTATCATTTAAACTTAAGCAAGAAGCAGTTTCTGTGGAGTGTAAAGAGCGGAACAACCTGAGGTCAAGAAGAAGAGTTATGCAGAGTAGAGGAGCGGATTAGGCGAAAAAGAAAAAGATAAAATAGAATAGACCTCACTTCAGGATTTTGGAGATGAAGGGCAGTTAGAGACTAGGTCGGTAGTTTGGCAGCACAGGAATGAGGGTCCAAAGAGCTTTGTTCAGTACGAGAGTTACTAACAACGTGTCTTAAAGGCTCGACTGGCTAAGATCCCTAGTGACGAGATGAGAGGTGTAGTGGAGGTGAAGAGTGGATCAGCTGGAGAAATATGGATGCTGGACAAGGTGGGAGAGGTGAATGGGGTCAACGAGGAGGGCCTCGTGAGTTGGGGTGAGCAGTATAAGGAGAGCTGGAAACTTCTTCTTCTGACGTCTGGTCAAGGGGCAGATGAGCAGATTAAGGCACGTGTGCGTACGGAGGACCTAAGGATGGGTATTATATTGGTGATTGTGATGTTATGTTTTGCTGGACGTACTGTCAATTTTTCTTGAAGTGAGATGGCCAAGTCTTCAGCCCCCAGAGTCATGACCAGGAGCATTGAGCTTTAAGCCTGAGAAGGAGTGAAGTTGAACAGTAACTTTTGGCGTTTTTGTGTAAATGTGGGAGATGAGGAGGTGAAATATTCTGCATTTAGCGCAGTGAAGGGGCAAGTGTGTTAAGGTCCTGATGCATGAATTTGAGTAAGTTGGAGATAAAGTCGCAGGTAGCTTTTGGACTTTCTCCACAGCCGCTAGCCAGCACAAACATTCACCTTGTGGAACAATCGCGCAGAGATGGCGAGTCTGAGGCGTGTGGCCCAAGGGCTTGCCTGCGTCTGACTCTGTGTGTGACGGTGTGTGAGTGGTGCCTATACATGTCCAGGTGGTAACGACGAGTGTTACATTGTAATGTATTAACAGCGCAGGTCAGAGACAGGAGAGAGTGAGGATAATTGGGGCAGTGAGGACTGTATGGTGTCTGTGAGTATCTCTGAGTGTTTATAGCGCAAGGAACAGTATGTCGGATTGGGTGAAGGTGTGTCGTTCCAGGAAGAAGGCTGAAAGGCCTGATAGATTGTTATACGAGAAGAGATAAGTTGTGATCAGATTGAGTTTCATAGGATAAAAAAAGGGAAAAAAAAAAAAAGAGTTGGTAAGATACGGAAAATTGATGCATGCGTAGGCGACAGAAGACTCAAATCAAGAGAGTTTTCCCATCCTTCGTGCGATTGGGGTCAGGAAATTGTGAGAGCCAAGAGAAGAAGTTATGTGAAAAAAACTAGAGGAAGGGCATAGAAGGAGGACATAGGGTTGTACAATGGGGATTTGAAATCACCCATCATCGAGTTGTCATGTCAATTAGAGGAGAGAGTGAGATGAACTCAAGGCTACAAAATGATCTCAGAAAACTGCGGGGTAGAGCGCAGTGGGGTCTGAGAACGACAAACCCGCGGACTGATGGTAAAATTCGTGCCGAAAGAGTCTGAGGTTGGGGTGTGGACGCTCACAAAGGAGGGGAAATGTGAGGGAGGGTGTACAGGAGGATGACTCTGAGTAGGTGCAGTTTGGAGGAAGATGTATGCGCAAACTTCCTCCAGCGGCACGGCCTGTCTGCAGTCTGGGGTTGTGGTAAGTGTAGGTACCCTCCCGTAGGCGAAGAGCGACAGAGGGACTTGGTGTCTGATGGTGGAAGCCAATCAAGTATCTGTGAGAGCATAAGGAGATTGAGGGAGTTAGAAAGTGAAGCAGGGTCGTGGGAGCCAGTGAGTTTATATACAGACGGAATTCGGAGCTTCATGCCGTGTGACCGTCGGTGCGTCTTCACAGAGCACATTTAAATTGGAGAGTTATGAAAAATGACGTGGGGCAACGAAGATTACGCAGTTAGTTAACAGGTTTCTGTGGGAGGGAAGAGGATGAGGTGGATAAGAAAGTAAAGGAAGGTGGACCGGCGGTTGGGGAGCAGATTCCTCTGCACAAGAAGGCAGGAGTTAATATGAAAACTGATTGGCAGATGTTCAGTTGATGTGATTATTTTGAGGGCTAAATTTTTGTGCAGCACGACACCTGAAAGGATGGATGGTTTGGGGTAGGTAAAGTAAGTATTCATCGGAGATGGACGTGCATGGTAGATGGAAAGGAAGAAAAAGGAAGCTAATATGTGGACGAAGAGCTTGTTTGAGAGCATGACTGGGCGGTAGACAAAGGAGGAATAAAGGCAGGCAAGATATGATTGCTAATGTAAAGCATAGGTGATATTTTTCTAAGCTGTAGGTTAGAAATACCAAGTTACTTACAAAGATATGTTTCTGGCTAAGCCCTTCGCTCCCATCAATTGCGTTTCAATCAATTCATCAAGTATTACTCAAAAAGCTGTCACTTAAAAAATGCATGGAAAGTATAAAAAATTGCTGGCATGACACAAATAGGTCTAATGCAGACCACAAGGCTTGAATACATAGGATGACAGATTATTTCACTGCTTGCAGGGGAAACCGAAAACGAGGTGGGTTGGACATACAAGATAGAAAAAGGAAATGCTTCAAAGGCAACTGGTGTATTGCCCTTACTTAAACAATAGACACAGTGCTCTAATCTATTTTATGAACTAGAGCTAGGAGTTCAAGGCAAAATGACGTACCCCGATACACAACACAATATATCGAAATATGGCATGGTTTCTCTCGCTAAAGAATTTTTGCTCTAACGGAGGTGGTATTCCCACTCTGATTTGGACGTGGTGCATTAGGCCCAAAATCAAATGCACCTATACGCCGCCACCATTCACTACTAGCACAGAGACAGTTCGATAGGATTCATTGCTTAAATATTTTTTGGGAGGGGGGGGGGGGATCATGTTTTCTGCAATCACATAGTTTAACTTCATTGAAAATTTTGTGGCTGTAGTTTCGGCTGATGTAAACTACAGTCAATAGCCATGCCTTCAGAATGACAGTGGAGAATCTGTCGCCAATTTGTTTTTCACTAATCTAAGGTCAAGATACTCGATAGCCTTTTTAGCTGTGTAATTGTTTGTTTTGTCTGTACTTACTACGCCCTAAATTGTAATGGTGGTCTCGCCAGGAATATGTTGGCACTACTATATAAATAAAAGATTATATCTTACTCGATAGCAATTCTTATCTTCTTACTGTTTTTATTACTGATTGTAATTTTCTCAATTCTATTATCAGCATTATAATTGTGAGTACAGACTTCTGGCAATGAGCTGCAGTTTACAGCATTTAGAGAAAGATGCTTACCAGTCATCAGCTTCATGAACATGAGGAGGCCTGTGACTGGAGGCATGAAATCCAGTACGTTCTATAGGAGCAGATGGCGAAACTTTATTGGGTTGACGCCTTCTGGGCCAAACCCTGGTTGTCAAAATAGTGAAATGGGATCCTCTTCAGCTCACCTATTGTGCCATTTACAATGCTTAGTGGCAGAAGGCTTTTGGTGGCTCACCCTCCAGCTCAGGACCCGAGGTAGTCGAGACTGCTACTCTCACTTTTCTGCACTACACCACCCCTGTAGTCTACGCACCTAGTATAGGAGAGTTTTGTAGGTATGGCTGTGCTGAGCATGGTGTCATGGGATGAGAGGGTGAACTAATACACTATCTCCTATTGTGGTGGTAGGATCCTGTGTTATCCTATAGCACAATGTGTCACCTATTTAGTGTTAACCCTACCTGTAGCAGATAACTTGAGGGGGGCAGTCAATGCTAAAAAGCTTCATCTCTACAGAACCGAATGATTAGGCCATGTTCACTACAGTTTTTAACATTCCCTGACAGGATTGTGTAGCACATCCATGGCTACACAAATCCGGCCAGTGAATAAGGGTGCGGGACTGAGGGCGGGCCCTGGAGGCGCGGCGCCGTAGACTTGCATTTATTCCTAGCGGCCGCTATGCAGCCTGGATAATTGCTGGCATGTCACTTTCTCCCCCACGGCACTCGGATTCGTGCCGAGGCGGAAAGAGGAAGCTATGGAATCCACTGTTCTCTATGAGAAAGCCAGTGGCATTACCGCAGTAATGTACTTCCGATCGGATTGCGCACTGTACTGCAGCGCAAATCCGGCAGCGGCGTACGGCGCCAATCCCTGCAAAATATCCCGTGTGAACAAGTGCCTTAGACTATGTATTGGGACTTCTGATGTGCGCATAGAGAAAACTGCAGGAACTTAAGAAAATAAATAAGATATTGATGAGGTAAATCGGAAAAATTTAACACATCCAAAAAAATAACCAAAAATTGTAACATAAAGACATTAATTAAACAATAAATTATTTTCTGATGACAAGGAGGAATCCAACGTGGAATTTCCTAAAGTGCTTTAAGTTTAAACTTAGAAAAAAAACACACCATTAAGCTTTTTTTTACAAATGCATTTTGCATTGTTTTGTTTTTTTTGTTTTTTTTGAGGGTGGGTTGGAGGGCAAGAAAATACTAAGAAATACATGCATTTTTTCCCCCTAGACAATTGGATTTTTCACTTAGTTTTTGATGCATTTTTTTTAATTATGGGTTTCATTTATCAAAACTAGTCTTATAGTGTAAAACAGTGTCATCAGTTGCCCAAGATCAATCCAATTCACAGCTCAGATTTACATTTCTTATAATAACTGCTCAACAGACAAAAATTCAGAGCATGAGTTCTGACTGGTTGCTATAGAGCAACACACGACAGATTTACAGGTTTATGAAAGTGAGGCCCAACTGTATACAGTGCAGATGTGTTTTTGGTGCATTTTTTTTCAGGAGTGTTTTCCTATTAACACAATTTGCCAGTTCATTGGCCCCCGCCTTCCCCCAAATTACTAAGCGCTTTTTGTACTAGAAAAAAGTAGAGGTCTATGGAGTGAAAACAACTACAACCTGCTCGAAAAAAATGCTACAACTACACCTATGTAAAAAACTGTAACTAACCAAACAAGCATATAATTCCCTATTTACTTTAAGCTAACATCTGGCAGCTGCAGCTTAACCCCTTACTGACATTTTATGTTTTGAGTACGCTCGAGTAGTGCCAGATGCTAAGCGGGCTAGTTGTAGATGGGAATCCCTATCTTCACCACTCTATGTTTTCTGTTTTGAACTACTGATGCCTATGATGTCTTGAGGGCAGTAAGTAGTGAACACCGCCATATTTGTACAATCCCCACTTGCATGTGTTTACAATGCAATAGCTGTATAATATATATACAAAGTTTCAAATTACTCCCCCCTTTGTCATTATTACAAATAAAAAGGCGATATAAAATAAGTAAATTTACACATAATTGGTTATTTTGATGTGGTCCAGAAGTAATATTTTGTTTTTTAATAAGTCTGCTCTATTAAAATCTAAAATAAATTATCCTGTACACTGAACACCGTAGAAGAACAAAAATTCCAAACGCCAAAATTGCATTTTTTTTGTTTCACATCCCCCAAAAGTTTCAATAAAAGTGATAAAGTTGCATATATTTCCAAAATGCTGGTACGCAATAAACAAGTATGACTGTACAAGATCAATCAATTCCCCATCACTCTGAAGTCTGTAGTTAGAAGTAGGCAAGAAAAAAAGGTATGTGGTTGCAGAAACTATCGCTGTGGCAAAAAAGGGCAAAAATATAAAATCAGTTCGCTTTTCTTATGTACCAAAAGCATTACAGGAAAAAACACTCCTACATTTTTGGTATTGCTGGATTTGCATCAGACCATGTACATACAGAATAACACATCATCTAGATGAAGAGTGGAAAAAAAAACAATAACTCACACAAACTCATTGCAAGTATCGTTTTATTCACTTTTTCCCCCACTTTGAATTATTAGATAGTACTAGCTGCCGAGTATATTCTATGGAACCAATTAATACATCTGTTAGAAATTATCATATATTCAAAAGTTACATTTCTGGTCTCCTGAACAACCCCCAAAATGTTCTAATGTAACCGGTATGGAAAACTAAAAAAGTTACTCTGGGAATGATGTAGGTGAGGGAAGAACAGAACATGACAAAAAAAAATTAAAAATAGGCTGCGGCAGAGAAGGGGTTAAAGAAAAAATGCCACCAGCCTAAATTCAGTGTCAAAAAAATAAATTTAAATTAATATAAAAGAGTGACTGAACTTACATAGCTGTTTTATCATGATACATTGGGGCTTTAAGTTAGTAAAAGAATTTTGGTCGGCATACAATACGTATCCAGTATCTGAACATGCTTGGCTCTTGAGGGGCCCTGTATTGATTGGGGTATGTTATAGCATGAACCTCTCAATAAATGAACTCCTATCTAATAAACTACATACGCCCTTAAAGTATTAAACCAGTGTTTAAGGAAGATTCATTAACCGCAATTGAGTCAATATTTCACAGTAAATTAAATAAAGTGGAGAAAATAAATGAAGTGTAAAATTTCGCAAATTTCCTTTTTTTTTCAGTGACTTTTAACTTTTATGATCATATAATTATTCTGACTGAACACCTAGTAGAGTATAGTGACCGAAGGGAACATGGGCATACTATCAACATGATTCCACAGATTCTGCATATTTAGGAGATATGCCTCATATGTGATCCCGTCGGAGTGCATCTATTTGGTTTCACAACCACAAGCCCCAAAATAGGAGGAGCATACTACGCAGCGCACTTTGAGTTGCAATTTATGCATATTGATTTTATTTAGGCGCCATATTCAAGTTGCTGCGACATTCCCTAAGGTGCAATAAATGTATATTAAGCACGCCCAAAAAAGACCCTCTTATAACTCGAAAATTACATCCCTTAAGGAATATTTCCAGGGGTGCAGTGAGTATACTGATCCCACAGGTGTTTTTACAAATTTTTGGGGGTGTTAGACGGTGAAATTTCCAACAATCAGCAATTTTAGCAAAAAAGGTTTCATTTTTTACAAGGAATCTTGGAAAAAAGCACCCCAAAATTTGTTATGCAATTTATTCTAAGTTGTTCATCACCCTATATAAATGTGGGTGGTATATAACTGCTATTGGATGCATGGTCAGGAGTTTTCATAGTTTCATTCATGACTAGTTGTAAGGGGGCCTGAAAAAAGGACGGAGATCACTCCATCCTGTTCAGCCTGTTCGTGGCTAAGTGTTGATCAGCAGAGGGAATGGCAAAAACCCCACGGGGGGGGACCAAGAATGAGGTAGAAAGCCAATTGTTCCTCATTTTAGCGGAAATAATTCCACCCTTCCCGATCTTCCCCCATCAGATCTGGCAATCAGAAAAAATCCTGGATCACGATGACATACCGCTCTTCAGAATACCTATGAACACTATAACACTTGTTATAACTTATTATCGCTCGCAGAAAATGCATCCAACCCATTTTTGAACTCTGTTAGCGAATTCACCACCATTGACTAAAGTTCCTCTGGGCGAATAGAGTTCCACAGTCTCACTAGGATGCAGTCTTACAGTTAAAGAATCCCTGTTCTATGTTATATCTTAGAAACTTCGTTCTCCTCAATAGACGTAGAGGATGCCTCGCGACAGAATTGTTCAAGATACAGTCCTAGGGGTTATAGAATAATCTTGGGAGAGATTCTCCTATACTTGACCTTTGATGTATTCTACAACAATTTTAGCTAATTGTCCCCGGCTCCCTATATAATGCTGAAGCCCGTCGTTTCTCTAATCTCACATAACCCTGAATCCTTGCTAAATTCTTTCTGGGTATTTTTTCTTGTAGGTCCACCCGCAATTCACTTTTTATTTATTTTTGTTGCCTCCGCCTTGTAGCCCTGTTCAAGTCTACAATGATTTTCGTCTGTGCACATGGTGTCCTCAAAACTGTACACAATATTCTCATATGCTGTCTAGTACCATTGTGACTTGTAATAATGGCCAGAATAATTGTTCTCTATCCGATGTGCCTCTTATGCCCCTTTAAATGCATCCCATGAACTATTTGCTCTGCAGAGCTGCTGTTCTGACACTGGCTGCTACAATTAAGTTTAAGCATGTCACGACCAGGATCTCCCACAAGGTCCTTCACCATCACTTTTCACCCCCAGGCATTTTTCCATTTACATGTAAATGCATCGGTAATGATTTTTCCTCGCCATGTGGCATAACCTTGCATTTATTCTAGTGTTAAATAAACGCTCATCTGCCATTTCGTCGTGCCGGCAGGCGCTTCCAACTTATTCACAGGATCACCTTTGTAATCAAACACATTATCCTTCTTAGTTGTGTTGATTACTTTACAGGAGCATGTTTGTATCGTCTGCAAAGGATCGATATTCTACTGTGCACCATCGCATGTGTAAATGATCGTTAATGAAAAAGTTGAAGAGGATAGGAGCCTGTCAATATGATCGTGGCTCTTGTGTGTACCCCGCACTAGTTAACCAGACTAAATCGGCATGTCAGTAGTATGTATCCGTTAATTACTACCATCTCCGCTATTTGGCTTTGGAATGCAAGATTTGATGAGGTGCCAATGTCGCAGTTTACAAAGCCCCCAAAGTCACCGTGAAATCCAAACAGATAAAACCTATCATAACCAAGAGTCGTGCCATCCATTTTGGATTCAAACTCCCCCTCATGATGCTCATCTCACGGTGTATTGTGCATGTTTGGAGCGGGCACGGTGTCCCATAGCTCTTTTAGCATTGGGTCGCACTCGAAAATGGGGTAGGGAATGCAGTTTCCGCCATTTGTTTGTTGGCTTCAATTTTACAGCAGTCTCGGCTGTCGTGCATAAGTGTAAAATTACAGACATGCATTTATAAAAAAAAATTGCAGTTTTTATGTCCTATCATTCCACCGTCTTCTAGGCCATATAACTTTTTAAATTTTTTCTGTACTACAAGCTGATTATTGCATGTTCTTTTTGCAGGATGAGTTGATGTTTTGATGCACTTTATTAAGGTTTTGTGTGAGGAGGCAGAGCTTTGAACAAAATCACAGCAATCCCGGTTAGCTATTTTATTTTTACAGTGGTACACCATGCGTATATAATAAAAATTCTACGTTTTAACTCAGCATGATCAATATGATTAACGGCGATATCCGAACTTTGTATAATTTGTAAGCTTGGAGGTCCTGGGCATAGTATATAGAAATGGCTAGATGAGTTAAACACATGATAAATTGTCAGGGCTAAGGCTGTGCTCAGACTGCTAGTACAGGCTGCAACAGCTGATGTGCGCTCCCCGTCCCTGATCTACAGCATGCTGCTAGACAGCTCTGTGAGTGACAGGGGGCCCAGCCTACTTCTGACAGGGGGCGAGTGCACCAGCCAATGGGAGGACCGGAGGCCGCTCCAATCAACTGCAGGGCGGTATTCAGGAATCCCATTTAAACTCCCTGAAAGCTGACTGCTGCGGCCTGTGATATTCCTGGCTACCTTGTTGTTTGTTTTTGTGTTTTGCTTATCCGTATTCCTGACCTCGGCTTGTTCTCCTGTGACCCCGGTTTGTCTCCTGATTTTGTACCTCGCTCCAGTTCGTGTTTGACCTCGGCTTGTTTACGTTTATCCCTCTGGTTCTGATTTGTGGCTTTTGGCTGTTCCTATTTGATATTAACCCGGACTGTCTGACTAGTCTACTTCCTCACGTCCCAAGCACTTTAGCAGAGCAGGGACTGTCGCCCAGTTGCCGCCTGCCGCCTAGGGCAGCACGTCAAGTAGGCAGGGACAGTGGGCTGGGTTCCAGTTAGGGCTCACTGCACCTCCCTTGACGTGACATAAATGCAAGGTTATGCACATAGGGAGGAAAAATCCAGTACATGATTACATGTTAAATGGAAAACCGCTGGGTAAAAGTGACAGGGAGAAGGACTTGGGCATCCTGGTGGACAGTACACTGATCTGTCGCCGCCAGTGGCAGGCAGCAGCCGCCAAGGCAAATAGGATCATGGGGTGTATTAAAAGGGGAATAGATGCACATGATGAGAACATCATTCTCCCATTATACAAGTCACTGGTTAGACCACACATGAAATATTGTGTACAGTTTTGGGCACCCGTGCACAGGAAAGACATTGTAGAGCTTGAACAGGTACAAAGGCAGGCAACAAAAACAATAAAAGGACTGGGTGAACTGCAATACCCAGAAATATTAGCAAGATTAGGGTTATTTAGTTTAGAGAAAAGACGGCTTCGGGGAACATAATAAATATGTTTAAATATATTAAAGGTAAATATAGATATCTCTCTCAAGATTTATTTATACTCAGGACTGTATCCAGAACAAGGGGGCATCCTCTACGTCTTGAGGAAAGAAAGTTTCTACATAAACATAGAAAGGGATTCTTTACTGTAAGAGCAGTGAGATTGTGGAACTCTCTACCAGAGGAATTTGTTATGGTGAATTCAATAACAGTTCAAAAAGGGTTTGGATGCATTTCTGGAGCGTAATAATATAACAAGTTATAATGACTAGGATTCTGGAGTAGGGTCGTTGATCCAGGGATTATTCCCATTGCCAGATTGGAGTCAGGAAGATATTTTTTCCCTAAAATGAGGACAATTGGTTTCTACCTCATGGGTTTTTTTTGCCTTCCTCTGGATCAGCACTTTAGCACAACACTTTGAACTGGATGGACGTCTTCTCTTTTTTCGGCCTTACAAGCTATGTAACTATATTTTTTTATGTTTTACTGCTTTTACTCAATAAAAACACTTTTATTAAAAAAGGAAAACAAATTTTGCATCGCCATAGTCTGAGACATAGCCTTTTTATTTTTCTGTGTACGGAGCTGTGTATGGAGCTTATTTTTTGCAGAATGAGTTGACATTTTTCCTGGTGCCATTATGGCATTTATATGAGTTTTTGATCGCTTTAAAATCCATTTTTTGGAAGGCAGGGTGAAGAAAATGCTGCAATCCTAGTAGTGTTTTTCATTTATTTTTTAACAGGGCTCACTGTGCAGTATATGTGATAAGATAGTTTTACACTGTGGGTCAATACAATTCTGGCAATACAAAATTTATATAGTTTTTATGTAAAAAAAAAAATATTGTAAAACAATATTTATCCATCATTATCTTCTGATAATAGCCATAACTTTTTTATTTTACTGTATACAGAGCTGTGTAAGGAACTTTTTGTGAGGTGAACTGATGTTTTCATTGGTACCACTTTGGTCCTTATATGAGTTTTCCATCACTTTTTATTCCATTTTATGTATTGCGGGATGAACAATATATTTTTTTTACGGCACTCAAAGATTTATAGGGTAGGTCATTATGCACGAGGTAATACCAAATGTGTGCACTTTATTTTTTAGGGAGATTGGCGTTTGTAAACGGGAAAGGGGAGGTGTACATGTTTTTATTTTATTCTTTTTTATTTATTTTTTTTATTTATTTTTTACTTTTCCCCATAGAGGACTTGTATCAGTGATCCTCAGATCACTGATACAATACAGATCAGTACATAGCAGAACTGCTATGTACTTTTCTTTATGGCAACTGTCACTCACCATGCCCGGCCATGCTCACAGGGCACTGCCGTGCATGGTGACGTCACAGACAGCCCGGAAGCTATTGCAAAGCTCCCTCCTCCTGTCCTTCCCTCAGCTGCGGTGATCGTGATCGAACGTGACAGCTGAGGGGTTAATCATCCGTGGTCGGTGATGCAACATGAGGCCAGCTGTAATATACATCTGGTCCCATGTCGCGATTGTGTGGACCCTGCTTGAGAGCAGTCACTTTCCCACTAGGACATACCGGTGCATCCAATGTCGGGAAGAGGTTAACAATAGTTTGTTTTTTAAATCGGGGATAGCCGTAAAAAAAAGTATTTTTAGACATATTACTTAGTAAAAAGTTTTGTAATTGTCACTTTCCTGTTATAGACTTTTTGTAGGCGATATCTAATTTTAGGATTGCTGGAGGTGAGATTTGAGTTGGTTTTTATATTGTCATTATTATTTGTTTTTGTTTTTTTTAAAAACACAGCATTTATTAACCCCTTCCTGGCGCAACTTTTTTTTTCTTTGTCACGCTCGTTTTTCCCTCCTCATCTTCCCAGAGCCATAACTTTTTTATATTTCCATCTACATAGACATATAAGTGTTTTTCTTTTGTTGGACAATATGTAATTTCTAATAATGTTGTGCATATTACCATAGAATATACTGGGAAATCGCTAAAAAAATTCTAAGTAGGGCAAAATGTGAAAAAAACATACTTGCGCCATGTTTGCAGGAGTTTTGTTTTTCCAGCGTTCAATCTTCAGTAAAAATTATGTATTATCTGTATTCTACAGGTTGATATGCATCCGCTAATATCAAACATGTAGGGTTTTTTATGTTTTGGTACCGTAAAAAAAATTCTAAACATTTTCCATTTTTGAAACTTGCGGCATAGCACCATTTTCTGCGAAAAATAACTTTTTTGTACTACATATGACTGTTTTGATTAAATTTATTCCAATTTTTATGAGACGTGCAATGGCCAAAAAAGAACTCTGCAATTTTTGGAATTTTTTCTCTTCTACGGTATTCAGTGTATGGGATAAATGAGGTTATGTTTTAAAAGATCAGACCTTTTCAGACCCAGCGATACCAAATATGTGTAATTTTTTATTATTTTTTATTATTATTATTCATAAAATGGCAAAAGGGGGGTGTTTTGAACTTTTAATTTTTTTTTTTACACTTTAAAACTTTTTTTTTTTTTACTTTAACATTGGGTCCGTCTATGGTGCTTCACCACTATTGGGCGCGATAATTTCTACAACCTAATGCATTGTATAGACAATTCATTAGGACGTACAAAGAAGGTGGTTTCCCCACTTCCTGCCTGGGGCCGAAATTGAAAACATGGCAGCTGCCATGTTAAACGATCGGGTCCCTCGATTTCGCCACGGATGTGCGCGGCACCGTTTCTCATTGATTTAGATGTCGCAGCCATCTTTGCTGCAGCGTCTAAGGGATTAAACGGCGCTGGATGGCGGTGGGTCCATCCCGTGTTGTAACCGCTGGGTGTCAGCTGCAATTAGCAGCTAAAACAAGGCGGCTGTGTAGCGTGATTGTAGCTCCTTACCGGCACTATGATGTACCCATACATCCTAGGTCGGTAAGCGGTTAATTGTTACATATTCTGCCTGTGTCTGATTGGTGTGGTTGTGTTTTGCATAGTTTGCAGTGCCAGCTTGACAGTACTCGGACTGCGTAGAACTGGTGTCTGACTTTCATATGGTCATATGGCGGGATTATTGGTTATTTTAGTACTTAATGGTGTGGTTTATATATTGAATGGAGTGGACAGGATAAAAGTGAATAAGTTTGCCATAGGATACTGTTATTTTTACGCATATTGGTGGGTGATATTGGATGTAGGCTGGTTGGGTTTGAATGCCAGGGCTGCTTTTTAGTCCCAGCCCGGCCCTGGTCACAAGCGTTGCCTTCATTAGGGCATGCTAACCAGGGCCGTTCCTAGGCTAAATTTCACTCAGGGCGAGGTGAAGAAATTTCGCCACCTCCCCTCCCCCCATGTAACATAATGTGCCATAATTAGAGATGGGCGAATCGATTCTAACGAAGTGGAATTCGTTTAGAATTTCAGGAAAACTTCGGTCGGAACGAAGTCGAACTTTGGGGTAATTGGGGTGAACGATGTGTGCTTTTGATTGATAAAATGGCATGGAGCACATGGCGCTACATGGGGCAAAGCACTCTGGGGGAAGAAGGGCATAGCCTGCATGACATTTTGCAGAGGTGAAGCCAATCAGAGACTGGCGGGTTTCTGTGACGTCACCGCACTATATAAGATTGGGCGCGACGCGGGAGCTCACACTCCTCTCACTGTGCTCATCAGGGAAGGTGCTGCCCGGCGATTTGATAGCTCTTACTGAAGAATTGATTTTTATATAGCGATTTCTGTGGGGTGGCTCGCTTTGTCTCGAGGACTGTTCTCTTAATGTTCTATTTTCTAATTTTTTGGGTATTGGATCTGAAATCAGTGTGCGTCCACTGCAGCTGCATTATACATTCAATATCCAAGGGGGGTTAAGCCAGTTCCTGTTGTATTCATTTAAAGAAACAGCGTTTTACAACACAAATACCACTTCATTTTTGGCTGCTCAATTCTTTGGCGCAATTTACATCCAGGGGTTTAAATTTAAAGCGTTGTTTTGTGGGGTGTGACAAAAATAAACGTCTTTTTCAACGCACAAAATTATAAATTTTTCCTGTAGCTAATTCACAAGCAAAGGTTAATTACAACTGTATCTCTTGTTGTGTGGCGTAGAAAACACGCAATTGTAACATGCTACAAAGCTACTATTTTGTGCGGCTCAATTCTTTGGCGCAATTTTCATCCAGGGGTTAATTAAGCTTTGATTTTGTGGTGTGCAGAAAAAAATTTAAAACCGTCTTTTTCAAGCGCAAAATATATACTTTTTTCCCTTGTAGCCTAATCATTGTCCAAAAGGTTAATTAAAACTGTATCTCTTGTTGTGTGGGCGTAGAAAACACCGCAATTGTAACACGTTACAAAGCTACTATTTGTGCGGCTCAATTTTAAATTTGCGCAATTTACATCCAGGGGTTAATTAAGCGTTGTTTTGCTGGTGTGCTGAAAAAAATAAAACGTCTTTTTAAAAACCGAAAAATATAATTTTTTCCTGTTGACTAATTAATGTCCGAAGGTTAATTAACCCTGTTTGTACTTTTAACATTTAGTAAAACAAAAAGTGTTTTTAAACGACAAATACAAGTAAATCTTTCTGGCCATTTTGTGGAGCGCAATTTATACCCAAAGGGGTTACCCAGCTTGTTACTGGGTTCATTTGGATTAAAAAACGGGGTGTATATTTATCATATACAGATATCATCATCAAACAGTGTCGGGTACATTTTAGAAACAAACAGTATGTCAGACGAGAGTGGTGCAGGCTCTGCACCTGCGAGTGGCAGTGGCACAAACTTTCCTGGAAAGGCCAGGTCGCAGCACAGCAAGGGATGTCGCAGCAGGGGGTCACTCGGTGAGGCCACAACTGCCGCTGTCATCTAGCGGCCGTGTGTTGTTCAAGTAACCCAAGCGTTCTTGATTGGTTGACTAGGTCATCCTCTTCCTCCAATGACATTGACAAACCCCACCCAAAAGGGGTCGGTGGGAACCTCAGACACAACCATTAGTTGGCTTGGCACGGGGGGACGGGTCAGCGGCCCTCACCTGCCCTCAGCCCGCCTCTGTCCCATCCGGTTCCCTCAGCCAGAGATTACTATGTGGTTCTGGGTCCAGCCCCAAACTATTATAGCGAGGGATGAAAATTTGAGGAGGGCAGTCAGCAGCTACTTGGCAGCGAAAAAGAAAATGGGGCCAATATCGCGTGCTTCTTGCAGTAGGGGGGCAAAGTATAGATGTGGAGAGTGGCATGGGAGGTCATGTTGTGAGATGTCAGCCTCGGCATACAAAAGACCGGTGATGAGGACTGCAGTGACGAGGAACACAAATAGATGATGATGTAGCCGACCGCACTTGGGAGCGGGGTGAGGCAAGGGCTTATCTTTCGTCAGGAGAAGAGGGCGTCAGTTGCGCGTCAGGCAGCAGCGCAGCCAGCAAGTGGGTCGTTGTGGGCCGTGAGTCAGCAGGATAGCAGCAGGGTGAGGTCGGGAGCCAAGCGGCCATGGGGTAAAAAAAACCCGCTTCGAGGTCCAAGAAAAGTAGCGGCACAGGGGTCTCAGCGAGGCGGGGTGCGGCGAGTAGTCATCAGTGCGGGAGCAGTTGGCGGTTAAAATCCGAAAATCGGGGTGTGGCAGTTCTTTGCTGAGACACCGGAGGAGACGAATATGGGTATATGTTAGAATCTGTGGGCAGAAAGTGAAGCGTGGCCAGGGAGCTAACGTTGGCACCACGGCCCCTGCGTAAAACCATGCAGCGTCACCACGGTGGCCTGGGAGGACGTTGGCTTCAGATGTGGTGGTCCATCCTGCCGCCACCAAACAAGCAGCCAGCAAGCAGCCCCCCAGTGGAACGCATGCCATTGCAGCCAGTAAAGGCTCCACCACCTCTGCAGAAGGGGAGCTGTTTCTCTTTGAACATCATCTCCCGGTCCAGTGCTCCTGCTCCTCACTACTCATGGCGCCAGCGTTGTTCGCGAGGCGATTCCCAAAGAGACAACGTTTTGGTCCAACCATCTAAGGTGCAGCAGCTGACCGTGCTCCTGTCCAAGTTGTTGGTATTGCAGTCCCTCCCTTTCCAAATGGTGGACTCTGCACCATTCAGAGAACTAATGGCTTGTGCTGAGCCGAGATGGAGAGTTCCAAGCCGTAATTTCTTTTCCAAAAAGGCAGTACCAGCACTTCATAAATATGTAGAACAGAAGGTGGGTCAGTCCTTGAGCTTATCGGTTTGTTCCAAGGTGCACGGCAGCGCGGACGTCTGGAGCTGTAACTACGGTCAGGGCCAGTAATGTCCTTTACGGCCCACTGGGTGAATGTGCTTCCAAACCCCAGGCACACCAATAACTTGGACAGGAGACGCCGCTTTCTCCTCCACGTTGTCAAACTGCTGCACCTGCGCAATGTCGCCTCTCCTCCTCCACACCACCTCCACCACCATCTCAGCCTCCACAAGTACTGCTCCATGTTTACCAATTGTGTAGGGCAGCGGTGTCACGCAGTTCTACACCTAGCTTCCCTCGGCGAACGAAGTCACACAGGGGAGGAACTGCTCCGCTTTCATGCAGCAAGAAATCGATGTGTGGCTTTTCCGCGCCAACTGAAATCGGAACCATGGGGGACGGACAATGGGAGGAAACTGGTGTCCGCTCTGCACTAGGAGGGATGGTCCTGCGCCCTGCATGGCGCACGTGTTAAATTGGTTGTGAAAAGGGTTCCCTGAAGTCTTTCCCCCGATCTTCAGCAGATTCTGAAATTGGCCAGGAAACTGTGCATGCACTTTATCCATTTTGTACAAAGCCAGGGAACACCCTCCTCGAGTTGCAGCGGCAGAAACCCTCCCCAACACACTCTGATTTGCGATGTTTCCACCCGCTGGAATTCCAGCCTGCACATGTTGGACCGACTGTATGAACAGAGAAAGGCCATAAACGATTTTTTGATGATCCAGGAAGACAGAAATACTCCCCTGTGTAAATTTGATGTCAGCCAGTGGCAGCTCATGGTGACACCTGCCGTTTGTTGAGGCCATTCGAGGAGGCGACTTTTATTTGTCAGTCGCCGGACTACGGGATGAATAACGTCATTCCACTGCTTCATGTCCGGGAAAACAGATGCTGAAAAATCTGTCTGGGCAGGAGACTGGAGACGGGGGCCCCTACATCTCGTGGCCACATGAGCCCGGTGGGGACTGAAATGGAGGAGGAGGAGGAGGACATTGGAGCGGAAGCATTGTCTGGTAAAAGAGTGGATTTTCTCCCCAGGTGACAAGAGAGGAGGAGCAGGGGGCAGCTGGGGAGGTGGATGGAGATGAGGAAGACGGGGGCAGATGACCCCCAAGCACCGTGGCAGTATACAGGGGGAAAATGGAGGCAGGGAGCCCTCTTGAGTCACTTGTGCAGATGGCCCGCAGCATGCTGATTTGCCTGGCGGTGCCCAGCCGAATTAGTCAGCATCCGGCAGAGGGATGACTTCTGGCCTCCACCCATTGGACCCGCTACCGGCCCCAAAATGGGAGCTTTTTCCCCAGCTATGAGAGGGAGGACAAACTCAATACTATAGGGAATCCTCCGTACTCAGTTGGCCGTTCCCAATGTGCGGCATCGTCCCTCCTCTGACAGGTCTGACTGGGGGGTTCCTCAGCGCTCACGTACTACTGCCGCGGCTGCTGGGGGAAGGTGGGGGGGTAGGAGCAGTACAGCTCCATCAGCAGCAACCTAAGTCTGGAGTCACTGATGAGCAGCTTTCCCTTCACCCCTAGGAGGGGGTAGTCGCCAGCAGCAGCAGGACCCGGAGCAGTCCATGAAAAAAACAGGTGGTGGCCTACTTGGACAGTACTCTGCCACCTCAGTTAGAAAGATCCGGCTGGACTACTGGGCAGCCAAACTGGATGTGTGGCCCCAACTTGCCGAGTTTGCAGTGGAGAAGCTGTCCTGCCCGGCCCATTGTGTGCATCAGAGCGGGTGTTCAGTGCGGCGGGGGCCATCGTTACCCAAGGAGAATCCGCTTGTCCACGGGAAATGTGGAAAGACTGACCTTTGTCAAGATGAATTTAGGCGTGGATCGCACAGGATTTCCACCACCCAAAGCCTTAGGCGTCAGTCTGGGTTCAAAACTACCTGCCTCAGCCACTATTTTGATGCCGCCACCGCCTGATGCCACACATCTGCTGACAGTTTCTCCATCTGCCTACCAAACCATCTTTACCAGGGACTGGTTATTGCCACCTACCTCAACACTCATTGTGCACTCTATGACCTCATGCTGTGGCTGCTGTTGCTGCTGCGGTCACCTCCACACTGTCATTGTGCCACTCTCTGACCTCATGCTGTTGCTCCCGCCGCCGTCACCTCAAATCTCTGTCATTGTGCCACTCTGTGGCCTACTCCTTTTTTTGCCACCTCCAGAATTTCATTGTGCCACTGTCTGACCTCATGCTGCTGCTGTGGCTGCTGCCGTGTCCTCCACACTGTGTCATTGTGCCACTGTCTGACCTCATGCTGCTGCTGTGGCTGCTGCCGTGACCTACAAAAGTGTCATTGTGCCACTGCCTGACCTCATGCTGCTGCCGCCATGACCTCCACTCTCAGTCATTGTGGCCTAATACTGTTTTGCCACCTCCAGAATGTCATTGTGCCACTGCCTGACCTCATGCTGCTGCTGTTGTGACCTCCACACTGTGTGATTGTGCCACTCTGTGGCCCAATACTGTTTTGCCACCTCCAGAATGTCATTGTGCCACTGCCTGACCTCATTCTGCTGCCGCATAGACCTCCGCTCTCAGGCAATCTCCAAATCTGTGGCTTCCTCCTGATTAGCAACCTCCAGAATGTCATTGTGCCACTGCTGCTCATGCTGCTGCCGCCCGTGACCTCCGCTCTCAGTCATTGTGCCACTCTGTGGCTTCTCCCGTTTTGCCACCTACAGAATGTCATTGTGCCACTGCCTGAACTATGATGCTGCTGTTGTGACCTCTACACTGTGTCATTGTGCCACCCTGTGGGCTAATACTGTTTTGCCACCTCCAGAATGTCAATTGTGCCACTGCCTGGGCCTCATGCTGCTGCCGCCGTGGACCTCCGCTCTCAGGGCATTGTGCCACTCTGTAGCTTCCTCCTGTTTTGCCACCCTCCAGAATGCCCTTGTGCCCCTGCCTGACCCCGTACTGCTGCTGTTGTGACCTCCACACTGTGTGATTGTGCCACTCTGTGGCCTAATACTGTTTTGCCACTCCAGAATGTCATTGTGCCACTGCCCGACCTCATACTGCTGCCGGAGTGCCCTCCCCTCGCAGTCATTGTGCCACTCTGTGGCTTCCTCCTGTATTGCCACACTGTGTCATTGTGCCACTGCCTGACCTCATGCTGCTGCCGCCGTGACCTCGCTTTCAGTCATTGTGCCACTCTGTGGCTTCCTCCTTTTTTGCCACCTACAGAATGTCATTGTGCCACTTGCCTGACCTCATGCTGCTGTGGGCTGCCGCCGTCACCTCAAACTCTGTCACTAATGTTGCCACCTGAGCTCTCAGTTGTTTTTTTCCAGCTTTTGCTGGCATGACTTTATCAGGCTACATTCCCGCTTCAGTTTTTTGGTCAGTTTTGCCCTCTTAAGTGCCCAAGGGAATTGTTAGTGAAGCGATTCTAAAAGCGGCGGCAGTCATCTGCGTGTCATACTAAACACAAACATTGTATGAAGACCAACCAAGCTCCTTCTGCATATTTAGCATGGCACAAAGTTTACAGCACCCTGCAGGCTCTGTGCAGCCTGGAAAATAGCTGCTTTTTAACGCGATTCGTGCCGAAGTAATTCGGAACGGGAAAAGATTTTGTCGGAAAATTCGGCGAAGTGACTGAATCAAATTTTTGAGAAATTCGCCCATCTCTAGCCATAATGAAACACAGTGCATCACCATCAACCAAATCCAAAATATACATAAAGCTTTACCACAATGTGCTACAAATTAAAAAAAATATAGATAATAGTCATTTCAGTTACTAAATAGCACCGCTACACCAACCAGAATCCAAGACCACAAGACCACATATCATCTGCACACAGTGACCGAATAAAACTACCAACCATGACCGTTTTCCACATAGTGACCAAATACAGCAACACCGTGACCACATATCACCCCCACATGTGACTGAATTTAAAACAAACTGACCATTACTGAAAACAAACTACTATACTTCAACCAATATTACCAGCATTTCGGTGGTGGAAACCCCCTTTAACACAGGCTCTGCAGAATATAAGAGATTACAGTAAAGTTATATCTAGTGATCACAGGGCGTCTCTGAAGAGTTGGTCTCTTTCTCTTCTTCTTTTCTCCATCTGTCCCAGACCGCCATGATGAACTCCCGACTCTTCACTGTAAAATTTACAAAACAAACATCTTAAGACTCCTCAATTTATCAGCACTCCCCTTTCCAATTCCTATCTCTTTTACAAACTCCCCATCTTTTTAGCATTATATGGTAGCCATGTAGTAGCCCCTGTAGCCATGAAGTAGCCCCCTATTTGCCGGTGTAGCCCCTGTAATGAGTGATGCCCCCATTTAAACCAGTAGATGCCCCCTGTTTGCCAGTTGATGCCCCCCTGTAGCCAGTAGATGCCCCCTGTTTGCCAGTTGATGCCCCTGTTTCAGTAGATGCCCCTGTAGCCAGTGATGCCCCTGTAGCCAGTGATGCCCCCCGTAAGCCAGTAGATGCCCTTTGTAGCCAGTGATTCCCCCCGTAGCAGTGATGCCTCCCTTGTAGCCAGAGATGCCCCCTGTAGCCAGTGATGTCCCCCTTTTAGCTAGTGTGCCCCCATTGTAGCCGTTGATGCCTGCTGTAGCCAGTGATACCCCCTGTAGCCAGTGATACCCTTGTAGCCAGTGTTGCCCCCCTGTAGCTAGTAGATGCCCCCTGTAGCCAGTGATAACCCTGTAGCCAGTGATGCCCCCTGTTTGCCAGTAGAAGCCCCCCTTGTAGCCAGTGATGCCCCCTTGTAGCCAGTGATGCACCCCTGTAGCCAGTGATGCCCCCCTGTAAACAGTGTGCCCCCCTTTTAGCCCGGGGTCCCCCTTGTAGCCAGGATGCCCCCCTTGTAGCCAGGGTGCCCCCTTGTAGCCCAATGTGCCCCCTTGTAGCCAAAGGGATGCCCCCCTTGTAGCCAGTGATGCCTCCCCCCGTAGCCAGTGATGCCCCCTTGTAGCCAGGATGCCCCTTGTAGCCAGGATGTCCCTTGTAGCCAGTGATGCTCCCCCTGTAGCCAGTGATGCCCCCCTTGTAGCACTGGTTGCCCCTTGTGAGCCAGGAATCCCCACCCCCTGTAAGTAATCTAAAATAACAAAAATAGTACTCACCTCAGTCGCGTGTCCGAGCTGCTCAAGCGGTGGGAGGCTGCTGAGCGTGTAGCAGCATGATGTCATCACGCTGCTTACGCTGCACGCCAGCTCCCAGGATCTCTTCCTCGGCATCAGAGCTGCCAGAGAGGGAGATCGAGCGTCGAGGGGGGCGCGGTGAATGCTGTGAGCCCCCCTGTGAGTGTGTATGTATCGGCGCTCAATGAGCGCCGGATTACATACAGGGGAGGAGGGGGTTAGGATCGATCCGTCCGCCTCCTCCATGCACCTGCAGCTGCTGGCTCTGCGCGAACTGTTTATATAACTGGTGTAGCTGAGTTCAGGGGCGATCATTCAAGGCGAGCAGGGACCCCCGCTGGTGGCGGGAGCTTCGGCGCCCCGGGCGATCGCCCGACCCTGCCCGCCCTAGGAAGACGCCTGATGCTAAAAGCTACTTGCGAGGCATACAGGTACACTCACAATACGCCTTCACTAGCGCTGTTGAAGGTACCTAATTTCAATGTGAGGCAATTCCCTGCTTCACACACCTTTCTATTTTTGGGAGTGTGAAAAAAAAAATACAATCGTAAAATCACAGTCATCTGAACTAATAACATTCTTTTTACCATACAGTGTTTTCGCGCAATTATACCCCGCAAATATATATATAAATACCATGTATTGTAAGGATCAGCTCGTGGTAAGTAAGACTCAGGACCAGTCTTTAAATTGTTTAGGTGAACAGGCGATTATTCAGCCTTGAACACACACAAATATCAACATGGCTTAGCTTCAGCCAAAACGAGGAAACTAAAACAGTCTTACACAGTCTGTGTGGGACACATACAGTCCCTGTGTCAGATAGCCTCCAGGCTCTTGTTCCGCTGAGACTGGCGTGTAGTCTGTTCCTGGGATCTTCTGCTGTGCACCACCAGCACTTCCCAGCATCACAATCAATCACACTCCTCCCACCTTGATTCTCCAGGCTTACATACCAACAGCAAAATCTGGCCTGGACCCTAAACGATGTGGGAGCAGTCACCCACCCAACTCTATGATGCTCTGTGAAAACAGACCCAGACTACTGCTCTGCAAAGCATACTAACAGAAAAGTTATGTCAGCAACCTACGCTGCTGACACTGAAAATTACAGGTTTTCACCTCTCCAATGCTCCAGGGGTCTTGGTGACACATATCTCTGGATCCACCACAAATACCTTCTGTCCTCTTACATACCCCCCCCCTCTGCCAAGGCGTGGGTTCTGGGCACCTTTTACTCATCATACAGTGTAACCCTTGACAGGGCATCTGCATTAACCTGTAGCTTTCCCGGGCCTATGTTCTAACCGAGAAGTTAAATCTTGTAGGGCCAAGAACCATCGGGTGACCGAGCATTTTTCCTGTCTTCTCTCTTAGCCATCTGAGGGGGGCATGATCTGACACCACACTCAAACCTGCACCCCCAGTAGGTAGTAACGCAGGGAAGTCCAGGGCCCACTAATGGCTAGGCACTCTTCTTGAGTATCGGAGTAGTTCTTCTCTGCCTGGTGACAACTTCCTACTCAGATAGCTTACCGGGTGTCTTCTCCATTTACTACTGAGACAACACAGCCCCATAACCCCGCATCGACGCAGCTGTTCTGAACCACAAATTTTGGAAAAATCGAGGCAACCACCACGGCCCCCCCCCCCCCCCCCGGCTGCTACAGAGGGCTGACTTTAGTTTTTGAAAGGCCCCTTCAGCATCCGGGGACCATTTAAATTCGCGCTGACTTGGCTCCTTTTGTGAGGTCGGTGAGGGGCACCGCTATCTCTGCGAATTGGGATTTGATAACCATCTAATAGTAACCCACAACAATTCCAGGAACGCCCTGACTGTTTTTTTGTTTGGGGACGGGGCCAGCTTTGGATGGCGTCCACTTTATAGAGTTGAGGTTTGATCACTTCTCGCCCCATGTTGTACCCTAAGTACCGGGCTTTCTTCCTTACTATGGCGACTTGCTGGGGTTAAACCGTGAAACCTGCTCTTCTTTAACGCCTCCAGACAGCCTGAAACTTAGACAGATGACTTTCCAGTCCTGACTAAAAAATGACTATGTCATCCAGATGGCTGCCGCTATTTTCTGTGCGGACGCAATACCGGTCCATGCCTCTGGAACGTGGCCGGGGCCTCCATGTAAACCAAAAAGGATCCGGAAATACTGAAAAGACCCTAGACGTGGAGAACGCTGTCTTCTCCCTAGCCTCCTTTGATAATGGAATCTGCCAATACCATTTGGTAGATCCAGGGCGTGATATACCGGGACTGGACCAGTCTCTCTATCAATTCAATTTACTCTGAGCATGGGGTAGGCATCTACCTTAGACACTAGTTTAGTTTACAATGAATCGTTACAGGACTCGCATTCCCATTGGGCTTCGGGACGAGGACTATGGGACTACGACCACCCAACTTTTTGATTCCTCGTTTCCCCTAGGCAAATTCTTTGGACCTCATTCACAATGATCTCCCTGCGAGCCTCGGGACCCTATTAGGTTTTTAATTGACCCTTATCCTGGTGGGTCAGTGATTATCTCATGCTCACGACTGTGGTTAAACCTGGGGATTCTGTAAATAATCTCTATTCTGTAGAAGCAACTGTTACACTGTGCTTCTGAGATGGGACAGGGTGCTCCGCACTTTTGGACTCCTCAATTGGCTGGCGTATGTTAGGCCACAGCGCACGGGGCTTCTAGAGGGTCCCTATCTTTCCAGGGTTTTAACAAATTCACATGTACACTGGTAGGGCTTCTCTGCCTCGGTTGATGTACCTGTAATTTCACTTCATTTTTCGACTACCTCTGGGCCCTTGCCATTTTGCGAGAAACTTGCTTTCTATGTGGGTACAGCACCAAAACTCGGTCTCCAGGGTTTAAACTGCCGAAGATGGGCTCTACCTATTATAGACCCTTGCCTGGGCCTATTGTAGCCTGAAAGAACGATGCTCCTTCACAATTGGCATGGGCTCCATCCTCTCTGCATCTGGGAGATATGCTCTATTACACTTTTATACGGAGTGACCTCCCCTTCCCAGGTCTCCTTGGAAACATCCTACAGCCCCCTGGCGGTGTCTGCCATACATACATACTCAAATCGGGGAAAAAACCGGTGGATGCATGGGGCACCTCCTGATGCAAACAGCAGATAGGGTTGTAGGATAATCCCTGTCTCGACCATCCTTTTCAGCTACTCGTTTTACATAGCTTAAGGGTCTGTTAACCTTTCGAACGCCCGTCAGGTTTGGGGTGGTAGACTGAGGTGCGTGCTGGGTAACTTTCAAACACATACTAGAGGTCCAGCATCTACCTCGATCATGGTCGGAGTCCCATGGTCTGTCACAGATTTCCTTAGTGATATTCCCATCCCCTGGATAAAATCAATCAGATAAACAAACACTTGGCTATGCCTTGGAGGAAGTGTTTCATGAGTGGGACATGACCTCTGGGTAACGGGGTTGCATAATCTCGACCCACGACCCAGGATATTTCTGGTTTCCCTTAGGATGACTTCTCCAGGTGTCTACTCCAAAATCCATGGAAATTTCTTATCATGGGCATGTCATTATAATCGATATGGGTATTCAGGGGGCTGCGGAAGTGGGCTACTGGGGAGGTTTATTGGCATTACGGGGCAGGCTGGCAATAGTCCTAAACGTGTCGTAAAGCCCCGGCCAATACGGATCTCTGAAGGATCCTTTCTTGAGGTCTTCTGACCAAGAGCCCCTAACACATGGGAATGAGCCAGGTCTATTCACCATATTCCGGTAAGGTGTTAGGCATAGAGTTGTTTCTACCAAACTCCACCCTGACGTTTTGTCACCCATTATAGCAGATCCCGTTATGGCAAAATGGGGGGGTACCTCTTTTACACCCCAGGCCTTTGGGCACCCACATTTAATACCACCACATCTACTTCTGGCCTCTCTAAAGTCACTCATCCTGAGTTGGCCGATCACAAAGTTTCCCGGGATTACCTCAAGTCGGGGCCCACCTCGTCAGGGGTGGCCTCCTCACTATCCCGAGCAACACAACAGTCAGGGGAACTCTGGTCACCCTCTGATACAGCCATCCACCGGGCTGTCAGTATCCTTCGGGCCCTCCTGACAGAGGCAATGGTCTGTGGCAGTACCTGTTCCCACAGATGCCAGAACAGAGGAAAATCATGCCCGATTTATAAACGTCATACATCAATTCTGGGACCACCCTTTTTAAAACCTTTGGTGGTACTAACTCCCTGCTCTGTTTCTATGGAGTTTTACTGGGCCACTGGGTACCTTGTGTCCATTGAATAAAAGGTATCTCCTACTCTCCTCCCTGGATCAAATATGTGTATAGATGGGTGGAGAGAGCATTACCAGTATCCCCGAGTCCAATAGTCCTGACACCAAAAGTCCATTAACCGTCAGTTGGCAGAACTTGGGGCCCTTTAGTGTAGGGGACCGCGCCACATGCGGTGTGAGCAACAGCGAAGAACGCCGCCCCGTCGAGCAGTCCATGGGTTCCGTGTAAGGGGGGCACTGGGTTACCCTATGTCATGGGGATGGGCATCCCCAACAAACCCCACATCCCAGTACCCCCCAGTTTCAAGGGCTCTGGTCCCTCCTGCTTTAGGGTGACGTTGCTGAGGGCTCTTTGTCCTGGCCTCTCTGATTTTCCCGGTTTTCCCAGTAGACAGCCTTTCGCCCCCCTGCGGGGCCTTGGAGTTTCGCATGTGAAAACTTTCCCCCAAGCCCACCAGATATCAACGCCGGGGTCCCTTGCGCCCCCAGGTTGGATGGTTGGGCAGCAAATGTATGAACCGTTCTGATACGCGTTTACCATCTGCCTGGGGTAACACATCCGGGCAGCCTTTTTTGCCCGGGTTGTAAAATAAATCAAATCAGCACCCAAATTGGCCTGGATTCTGAAGATTGGGAGCATACCCACCCAACTCTTGAGCCCGTAAAAACCCAGACCCAGACTATTTGTCTGAAGCTCTAACAAAAAAACTATGTCAGAAACCTACCCTGTGACACCTGAAATTACAGGTTTTCCCCTCACCAATGCCAGGGTCCTTGGTGACCATATTTGGGTAACCACCCCCCTTCTGTTCTCTTACAAAAATTTAAAATTATAAAAAGAGGAAATTTTCATATATGCGTGTGTACACAAAAATAAACCAGGACACTACACACATGCATATTTAAACAAGTAAATTCACACATGAATACTGCACCTACACACGGGCCAAAAGTAGCACTATGAACTCTCCTTTACATTAACACACTGGTCTTGTCTGATTGTCTGTATCTTTAGGTATTCCACTGCACACAAAAACAGCCGTTTTTTCAGCCTTTTTTGTTTCCTAAAAATGCTGATAAAAACGACTGATAACAGATCCCATAGACTTTAGTTGTAAAAACGTTCTGTAGTCTCCACAGAACGTTTTTTTCTCTGCTCGTTTTTTGAAACCGGTTGCAAAAAATGACAGAGCAGGGCAGAAAATTTATTATTGGAGTCTATGGAAAACGCTGGATGTTTTTTGCAGAAATTTACAGCAAATCCATACCAAAACATGGCAAAAAATGGACATTTTTTCAGCAGCTTTTGGTAGAAAGTGGACAAAAAAACCTCAGTTTTATGAACATTTTTAGGTTTGGTTTTCAGTGAATTTTTTGTACAATGCCGTGTAGACATAGCCTTACACTTTTTCTTCCTCACAGCTTTGGGAAGGGCTGGCGGATGTTCACTGCTGCACACTGCTACAGGGGTCATTAAATGGGTTGTCTCACTACATTGATTCATCTTTCCTCAGTCCTGTTTTCTTGGTTTAATTTTGAATTCAGGGGCGTGTTTACTGGCTTCTACTAGGCTGCAGTAAAAGCCAGGTCTGTAGCTATTGCAACCAGTGCTGACAGCCTATCATGAGAGAGTAAACAGGTCTGCAGCTATAGCGACCTGAGAAGCTGACGCAGCCCAGACAAGAGGGGATATCTAGGGATAGTTAGGACACTGCTAATGGACACATAATGCAGTCACTTGTTTTTGCAAGATCTTTAACATAAAAAGCAATCCTTGTAGGGAGACAACCCCTTTAACTCTCCTAAGTTGGACCTCTGTATGGCAGCAGAACCAATCATATTAGCAGACAATTAGCTGGGTGCTGATAATAATGTAGCTGCCATCATCTTTGGGGCTGCTTCAGAGCATACACTGGGGACAAATATTCAGCAACTCTCCCCTCCCCCGTCTTCCCCACTTCTGTCGGACATTTAATCAGTTATCCAGTAGCAGCAGCGTAGTGACAGGAATAAAATAAATAATTATTTTGCTCTGTAAAGCGCTGCCCCCCCACTCATGCCGCCCAAGACACATGCCGAGTTATAAATACGACCCTGCATAGAAGTGAAATAATACCTTCATACAAGCAAGGTGAAGGCTATAAAAAGATCAGCAAAGCTGAAAAATAAAGATGGAACTGGATACATCTCAAAAAGACATTCAGGTTGACCACAGAAGTAACGACTTAAATGAGATGAGAAGAGATGAAGAAAATTGCAATGCAAGTTCACTGCACTTAGAAAATGAAGTAGAAAGCCAAAGTGGAGTGAGTGTTTTCCATGACACAATATAACGTACACTGCAGATAAATGGCATGCATCGGTGTCCAGAAAGCCTCTCCTACAGCACAGGCATCAAAAAGCCGACCTACAGTTTGCCAGACCCACGTTGACAAATATGAACACTACTCTGGAGTGAGGAGACCAAGCTAAATGTTTATAGAACCAATGGCTTCAACAGTGTATGAGATTGAAAAGGTGAGGAGCACAAAGAAAAATGCATTTTGCCTACAGTGAAACATGAAGGTGGCAGTGTCCTTATGTCGGGTTGCATGAGTGCTGCTGATGTTGGAGACCTACAGTTCATTGACAGTATCATGAATTCACCGATGTACTGCTCTACATTGAAAGTGAAGACTCTACCATCACTCCGTGCCTTTGGTTCTTGTGCACTTTTTCAACAGGACAATGATCCAAAACACACATCTCTACGGCCACTGTTGCATTTCTGAAGAAGAACAGGGTGAAAGTGATTCAGTGGCCAAATAGGTTTCCTGATCTGAACCCAATCAAACACCTATGGGGGATTCTGAAGAGACAAGTTGAGCATCACTCTCCGTCCAGCATCCAGGCTCTAGAAGAAGTGATTTTTGAAGAATGGAAAAAGAGAGATATTGCAATATGTTGCCAACTTGTTCATTCCATTGCAAGAAGACTTGGTGCTGTCCTTAAAAACCATGGAGGTCATACAAAATACTAGATGTAGTAGTTTTTGATGTGGGGTGTATTCATATTTGCATCAACTAATTTGAGTAAAATTTTGTAATCCAAGTGTACCCATCTATGCTGAGCACTATATATACCTAACTGCAACTACCACATTTTTGGATCTACAGTATATATGGTCTGAATGTCAACACCTGAGGATGTCAAATTCAACTGGTGAGCTTTCCCCCTGCCAAAAACCTTTTTTATACTGCTTTTGACTTTCAGCTTCTATACTAGTGAGGTTCAAGACAGAACCTTGCGCCATGACATAAGCCAATTTAACAGTTTATGGAGCAGTTAATTCATCATTCTGGGAAAAGAGTAATTGCAACCATGCTGTTGTGTTAGTGTGATATGCACTCACTTGAAAAAAGCTTTTTTTTTAATGATGATATGTTGCATTTTGCTATTATGCTTGGTGTGAATTAAAATCTACTTTTAAGGATCTCGGGTATCTTGGAATGTTGGCTTTTAATGGGAGTTTCCGATCCTTCTCCAAAAAAGTCACACTTGAGGAAGCAATAATAGAGTAGACTACAAAAATCTTGATATTTTTAGTATTTACTCTGATTTCCTTTTATACAGTCCAAGAATTTGTATTGAGATGGTAATCATCTGATATAACATGTAAGTAACATGTTTTTGAATCACTTATATGAACTGGTAATGCCACTGGTCATACTGTTGAAGCTATACAATCAAAATATATAAGTAAGCATGTATAACCAAAATTGACCCTTTGTTTCTTGGTTCTAAAAACCATGCAGTTCAGCAGCATGAGGCAATAGGATGACCGTTTGTAACCATGTTGTTATTTCTGCTGAATATGTGATACTCTACAGTGCTGTAATAAAGTCAGGAATCTAAAACAATGGCAAAAATGTGAGAGATAAACAACATTTTTACTTGGTCTAACAGATCTTTTCCAGTAAAGCTAAAATGAACAGAAACTTGTCTACTACACAAAGAGTAAAGTGATAAATGGATTAAAAAATTAAGTGAAGGTGACAAAATCATACTGTATATAAAAACATATGTTTAAAAGTGTATATATATCACCACAAAAAGTTGGGGATATTTGGCATTTGGTTGAAGTCTCAAGATGAACTTGAATATTCTTGAATTTTTTTTTTAAATGAACTAAATGAGAACATCTCTTACCTTTAGGCCGTGTTCACATGGGTTATTCAAGACAGAATTGCGAGCCGGATTGCGCTCGCAATTCCGGCTTGAATAAGGAGCGGTGCGGGGGCGGGGCGGAGGCGCGGCCCCATAGACTTCCATTATCCACGGCGTGTATTGCGCCTGGATAATGTGCATGTCAGTTTCTCCCCGCCAGGCGGATTCGCCGAGCGGGAAGGAGCGACGGAATCCACCGTTCTCTATGAGAAGGTGGATTACCGTAATTACTGTGACGGATTGGCGCCGTACTGCAGGCAAATCCGGCACGCAGTAAAGGCGCCAATCCACACCGAATAAGCCGTGTGAACGGCCCCTTAGAATGCATATGTTTAACTGCTCAATGTTTCAGTACTTTCAATTGGGATCTAAAAATTCCTCCTCATTCTGTTGTTCACATTTTGACATCAAGACAACACTTTACAAATGATCAACAGTACCTCACCATTGCGAGACTTCAAGCAGGATGCTCTCAGACAAAGTGGCCCACTGCCTTAGAGCATCACAATATCACAGAGGTTGCAACCAAGATACAGAGAGACTGGAAAGTCAAGAAAGGCAAAGAAGGGCGCCCCTTTGGGCTACTTCACGACAATGACCGCTTCATTGTAAACAATGCCCTGCGGAACGAAAAGTGAATGCCCCCAAACTTCAGGCACATTTAATGGGGTGAAAAGCAACCAATCTAACGTCGCCTTTTTATAGCCATTTCCATTTGCGTGGTCTGCGTGCTAGACATCCAGCAAAGTTACCTAACCTGACTGATGCATAGCGCTCTCCTTGACATCTCCAGCATCGTTGGAGGCCATCATTTCTTCTCACAGTGAATAGACTTTCCCACTGAATACATGAGGACCACTGGCCCCCTCGACCAATAGATCCCCCTGGTTTCAAGGGATGATCCCGTGCAGGGGGTGGGGTCGGTTTTTCCTAGCACCAGCCACGCTGATGTAAATAGTTATGAATGGTCTGACATGACACATGGGTACATCTCTCCTCCCTTAAACATGCTTAGAGTTGTGTGGCACTCATCACCCAGTTCCGCAGGGCATTGAGGTACTGTTGATCAATTGTAAGGTGTTGTCTTGGTTTCATAATGTCAAAAGGGTGAACACATGATAGGAGGATACTTAAACCCCAAAAACAATTTTAAATCCCCTAAATTTACTGGGCAATTCCCCAAATCAACAATGTGTTTTTTCGGATTTTTTTTCTCATTTTGTCTTCATAGTTGGGGTCTACCTATGTGTCAATTACAGTCCTCTCTCATCTTTTATGTGGGAGAACTTCACAATTGGGGGCTGGCAAAATACTTTTTTCCCCCTGTAAATATTTTTTAATATATATATATATATATATATATATATATACACACACACAACTATGCATTATATAGCACATGTACAAAAATAAACATATATATGGACACGCTTACACACATGCAGATTTACTTAAATAAGTGCACACATAACACCCTGCACCCAAATAACATCCTAAAACAACGGTTTCCCAACATATTTAATTTCAGACACTGGCCCTGAAGCTCTGCCCTTTGCCAGGTCTCTTGTAGGTGATGGCGGGGTTTATGGGGGCCGTTTTTCCCTGCTGCACGCTGCTGTAGACGTCATGAACTCTCTCGAGTCGGACCTCTGTAGGGCAGCAGCCTTGTGCTGATAAGTTACAGCCATCAGAGTTCCTTCATCCATAAGGTGCTAGAAGTCAGCATCTCCTAGCTGGAGCTACTGACACAACTCTGCAGGTTCCACTGAATCAGCCTCCCCGTGTGTGCTGCCTCAAGCGCCCTTTCCCCAACCTTCCCTGCTGCTGCCATTGGGTATTGAAACAGTTGACCAGCAGCAACATCTAAGTTTGAAGACTAAATACACAATTGCATTTCCCTCCAATGTGCCGCCCCCTTCTTCCTGCTGCCCTAGGCACGTGCCCTCATGTACCAAGTGATAAATACGATCCGGGATACAATGACATGTTTTTATGTGCCCAAGTCTGTCTAACCCATGAAATGGAAAATCCAAGAGCTAATTGATCTCCAAGATGTTACAATATATGTACAGTATCTCACAAAAGTGAGTACACACATCACAGTTTTGTAAAAATTGTATTATATTTTTTTATATTTTTTTCATGGTAACAACACTGAACATATGACACTTTGATACAATGTAAAGTGGTCATTGAAGAGCTTGTACAACAGTGTAAAGTTGGTGTGCCCCCCCAAAAAATCAACCAAAAGCCTCAATTTAAACCACTGGAAACAAAAGTGAATACACCCCTAGGTAAAAATGGACAAATTGTGCCCAATTTTCCATGTTCTCTCCACGGTGTTATATGACTGGTTAGAGTTGCAAGGTCTCAGGTGTGAATGGGGATCAGGTGTATTAAGCTTGGTTTTATCACTCTCACACTCTCTCATATTGGTTCTTGAAATTAAAATGGCACCTTATGGCAAAAACTCTCTGGGATCTAAAAAAAATTTGTTGCGCTAGACAAAAATGGCCCCAGGCTATTAGATTGCCCCCACCCCGGAAACGAGCTGAGCTGGGGGGCCCCAAACCCAAAAGTGGTTTAACGGACTCAGAACAGGGAACACCTGGTCCACCAAATAAGTTGAGTGCACTGGTCAGACCTAAAACCAAAAATTGCCTTTTCAAAATGATGCATGAATGCTGCCACTGCAGCATAGGTTTAAAAAGGTTGGGGGGTCACCCGCAGTGCTCAGAAATCAAATTGGCTTCAGGCCGTCACAAAGAAAAACCCCTTCCCAAAATTGATACCCAAGAAAGTTGTGAAGACAACAGACTAAGGGCATGGATCTGGAACCCCATCTTCAGTTGTGAGAACAAGATAAACTAATTTGGTTCTGATGGTGTCAAGCGTGTGTGGCAGCAACAAGGTGATGAGTACAAAAATAAGTGTAACTTGCCTACAGTCAAGCATGGTGGTGGGAATATTATGATTTGGGGGGTTCACGACGCTGCGGGCGTGGGGACCAGTTCATTGAGGGAAACCTGAATAAAAAAATACTGTGACATACTGAAGTAGAGTATGAAATCCTCCCTCTGGAATCATCCTTACTCCACGAGGCGAGATCTTGCATGGAGCCCCAGACCGAGAAAGATTGACAGTCATCTTGTGTTTCTTCCATTTCCTAATAATTGCGCCAACAATTGTTCTGACCAAGCTTCTTGCCTATTGTCCTGTAGCCCATCCCAACCTTGTGCACATCTACAATTCTGTCCCTGGTGTCCTTAGACATCTCTTGGTCTTGGTTGGAATGTGATTGTTTGATGTGAGGAATTTGTCTTTTATACGGGAATATTTCAAACGGGTGCAATTAAAACAAAATGATGCAATAGGGGACTTCCTAAAAAAAACTAACAGGCTGTAAGTTTCGGGAACATTGCTGATTGGTAGGTAATCAAATACTTATTTCATGCAATAATATGCAAACTGACTATTTAAAAATCATACAATGTGATTTTCTCACAGTTGAAGTGTACCTCCAATATAAATTACAGACCTCTCCATTCTTTGTACGTGATGGGAAAATCTGCAAATTTTCCATGTACAAATACTTAATTTTTTCCCCCCCTAATACATAATTTTTCCCTTTATTTCCTAGAATGTGTGTGTTTAGATTATATATTATAACTTCAGGCAAAACATAAATGAAAGACCTGCTCAGCTGATCACTTACTAGACACTGGGTTCGGTTCCTCTCTGACTCACACAGTCTGCAGATCCCAGTGTGGTTCTTATCTTAAACAACAGAGGTCCTCCAGAGACAAACACAGGCCTGCAGACCCAGGCTTTAAAGAGCCTGAAACTAGCCTCACCTGGTACATGGGAGTGGCCCCCCCCCTCCTTAGGCCCCTGGACCCCAACGGGTTGGGGACAGCTTTAAAAACAAAAGCACTACTATTACGGCAGTAACATATGTTAGGGACACACAAAACCGTCACTTTCCGTCACCGAGCCCAGGCCTCTCGGGGGATGCCCCTGTCCAAACTCCCCCAAAGCCCATAAGAAGTACTCTGGGGAAAAAAACCTTCCCTCAGCAAATCCCCCTGTCACCGTTTCCAGAAAAGCGCTTGGTTTTTACTTCAAGATAATTGAAGTATTGATATGGCTAAGTATTAAAGGTCGAATATAGAGGACAGGCTTCCCAAAAAAAAACGCTCCCTTGTGTTGGGGGTTTTTGAGGTTTTTTTAGAACGGGAAAATGAATTCATTTTTTAAACAAGTAGGCCAAATCGTAACTTAGGATGCTCCACAGATCTTGGAACAACAGAGGGATGGCAATACTGGTTTAGGGGAATTTTGTAACTGGGGCAGCCCCCAAATTCCCACCTAATTTTTTTGGACAAAGACCCTAAGGGAGACTAGAACTGTTTGGGGTTTTGGGGGGGGCTAAAACTATAGATTTAGTATAAAAAGAATTATTTGTATTGTTAAAGGGAATGTGTCATCAAAAAATGACCTGTAGCTTAACCCCTTCCCGACATGGGATGTATGCGTACAACCCCAGCGGGGAAAAGGGGTTTTCCCCGCAAAAAGGACTTAAAGCATGGTGAAGGGAAAAACAAAGGGTTTTTCCCCTTTTTTTTTAAAAGTGTTTTTAAAATTTTGGAAAAAAACAGTAAAAAAAATGAAAAAAATATACAAATTTGGTATCGCTGTAATCGTAAATTTACCTTTCTGCTAAAACTTCATGTGATTTTTTACCCCAAAGGGGACCGCTGTAAAAAATAAAAAAAAAAAACACTACCCCAAAAGCGTATTTTGGGTTAAAAAAAAAATATATAAAATTTATAAACAAAGGGGAACTTTTTTGCCCCATCCAAAATAGTAAAAATTACCGTCCTTTACACGCACGGCGAACATTGTAAAAAAGAAGCCCCAAAAAAAAATTTGGGGGAAACCTGCGTTTTTTTTCCCCCCCATTTTTTTTTAGCCCAATATAAAAAAAACTATGGAACAACTTTTGCACCCAAAATGCACAATACACCCATAGATGAGATCCCTGAGGGGTGTTAGATCCAAAATGGGGTGCATCTGGAAGTATTTTTAACCTGATTTCTGGTACTTTGGGGGCATTGCAAATACGACATGGACCTGCCCCACCAAAACCCAGCGTTCCAAAAGCCAAATAGTCGCTCCCCCTTCCTTGGTACAACTTCTGCCATGCGCTCAAAACAGTAGTTTACAACCCACATGGTATGGTATTGTCCTGAAACTCGGAAAGAAATTGCGTGACAAACTGTATGGGTGGGGGTTGGTGCTTTTTTTCTGTTTCAGGTTTCCTAGTGAAAATGGAACATTTACTTCAATGCTAAAAATGCAGATTGTTTGGAAAAAAAAAATAATTGATTTTCCCTACCCTAACGTCTCAAAAAAATTTGGGAAAACACCTGTGGGGGTCTATATACTCACTACAACCAACCCCCTGTATATATTCCGTTAAGGGGTGTATATACCAAATATGTGATCTTTTTTAGGTGAGTTTATTAAGTTTTAGGCACTTAGGACTCTGCAAATCTGAAGATTGTGCTAAATAAAATAGGTAATGAAAATGAACCCCAAAGTCCGTGTAGGTTGCTCTCCCTACTCGTAAGTCTTGTGGTTGAACCAAATCGTGCACTATCCCACATATGTATATCTCTTGAAAACCGGCAAGAATCTGGGAATCAAAATTAAGTTGCATTACCAGATCACATCAACTGTTTTACTTTGTGAATAATGGATAAAAAGAGAAAATCTTCAAAAAAAAAGTGAAATTTTTGAAATTTCACCCTTCCCCACTTTGCCTTTAATCCTGTGAAAACACTTATGGTTTTAATAAACTTCCTAGAATGCAGTTTTTGAATACTTTAAACGAGTTAAGTTTCTTTAGATAATTCATTTATGGGGTATCAACATACTGGACTGTCCCTAAAAAAAAGTATGATTGCAAAATTTTCTTAAGAATTTTAAGAGTATACTAGACTAAAATTTCTAAGCCCCCTAATGTCGTTAAAAAAAAAGACATTTTAAAAAAAAACGAATGCCAACCTACATAATTCATATGGTATATGCTAGTTTACAACTATTTTGAGTGGAATAAACATCTTTCATACATGTGGAAATTTTTGCAGTTTGAAAATGGTAAATTTTTCTAATTTTTCACAATGCTTTGATATTTTTCACAAACAAACAAGCACTTTTTGGACCAAAATTTCTTACTATCTTACAGCACAATGTGTCACGAGGAAACAGTCTCTGAATGACATGGATGTTATAAGGTGTCAAAAAGTTTATTTCTCACATAAGTGACCGGTATTCCATATATCAAAAATGGGGCTCTGTTCAAGAGCACAAAACAGTCTCTGACGTTAAGGTGTTAACTCCCCATTTTTTTAATGATTAAAACACATTTTTACATTATATTGTTGGTTATGGTTTTTTTTTTTATTTTCCATATCACTTTCAATATTTTTACAAAAATTCTCAAGTCCTGCAGTTTTCACTTTGGCCACTAGGCCTAATAATACTGTCCTGTAGAGAAAGATTTTCAGCAGTCTGCTCATATCAGCACAAGCAGGAGTAACACGAATGAATGGATCACCATGTTTATAGATAGACACAGGACCCCACCTGTACATATAGGATATAGTCCAGCACTTCACACCCTCTGTCCTCATCCCTACAGACTGACTTCTTTCCCCAGTGCACCGAGCATACTAGAAAACTCTACGTAATAAGGAAGTTCAATGGAGCTGGAGTCAGTCTTAAGGCTCCTTATGTGCATGCGAAGCTGCTGTAAAGTAATCCCGCTGTGCTGCTATTAAAAGCAGAGCAAACGAGAATGCTAGTCCCCACAATAGTATATAGACAACTGAAATGGGGGTGTGGGAAAATCTACAATCAGAAAATAAAAATGGCATAAAAGAAAAGAATATATATCAGCATCTTGTTTTAACAGGTAAAAAAAAATGGTGACAGATTCCCTTTAAGACAGCACAGAGTTTTACTGTGTGAAATAGTGGGAGGAACAAGAAAAATGTAATTTAAATTGTAAAATTGAATGTGTTTTCTGAATCTAAAACATTGTTGGCCTATCCTTTATTTATGTTGATTAACAGTGTCCCAGGGACTGGATTCCCACTGATCAGATACTGATGGCCTATAATGAGTTTTAATCCTAGAAAAGTCTGTTAATTAATTTACAATAATATGAGAGACTACCATCAATGACCAATGTTGCTATGGCCTTTTGGGACTAGTTATGTGAGAAAAAAAAATTGAGGAAAAAAATGAGACATCAAGGTTATCCCAATATAAAATATGGTTAATAACTATGAGACTATACTGACTAGGTATGCAGAAAAAAATCGTTTTGCAGCATTGTATTAAATTGGTCTCTTTCAACTTGTATAACATATAATATATACATTGTCCGAAAATTTTGGGGCTTGCTTTCCAAGATGACACTATGTGGAACACATTTTACTAACACATCCAAAACTTTGTCTTAGTTGAGAATTAAACACACTGCAAGCAATGTCAACATTACATAAACATTGCTGAAAATACCAGGTCAACCACTGTAAAATCTGTTTTCCAGATAAACCAAGTAACTTTGGTGTATTTTGGCAGTAGCTGAATACAGTTTAATCCGCAACTTCCTGTCTGTGTTGCCAAAATCGTCCAAGGTATTTTTATTTTTTATGAACCATATTTTTAACCAGCTGTGTGAGATGTTTACCTTGAAGTGTCAAATTCAAACTCAGACTATAAAGTAAAAGTACTAGACAGACTACAAAACTAACAATGATAATGTTTGCCTTGTTGGAAGTCCTAAGATTAGGTTGGTCTCTAGGAATATATTAATTTGCAACACAGTTAAACAACACAAAAAATATTTCCCAACTGCTGTACATAAACATTTGAAACAATGGCTGAAAAATAACTATAGTGTTTGCAGTACAAGTCTGGCAAAACAATACAGAGTGAACCCTTCACAGTTAGACTCTGCTCATTTAATACATTATATTAACTATAAAAAGGTCAATCCCTCTTACCTGCCTCATATTTTACTACAAAAAAATCATGGTGATAAGCTAAACACTGTGGTTCAGAATTATTAGGGCAAAAGTGTATTTTGATCACATCATCCATTTTTAACCATGTTGTCCTACTCCAAGCGGTATATCTCTGTAAATAGGAGGGGGTGTGGTCTAATGACAACAACACCCTATATGACGCATTCCTTCATTATTAGGCAACTTTTCCTAAATCTTTGGCGAAATGAGGTTCAGAAGAGAGATTTGACGGACTCTGAAAAGCAATAATTGAGAGATGTCTTGCTAGAGGGATGCGCGCAGTCTTGTAAATCGCCAAACATTAGAAGCGTTGATCACCGAACAATCAATGTTTGTAATGGGCAAATGCACCTATGCCAAACAGGGTCGGCGAAGAAGCGTGTTGAAAAAAAAGGCGCAAAAAACTGCCCAGAAGTTGAGAAAATCAAGCGTGAAGCTCTGCCATGATGCCCATTAGGCCACCATGTTTTGGCCATATTTTCAGAGCGGCAATGTTACTTCGAATCAAAAAGCACAAGGTTTTGTGATACTCCAGGACAGAGGTCAAGAGTAATGAATGGCTGAAAAACAACGCACCTTTGAACAGAAACATAGAAAAACGTCAAGAACTGGGACCAAGAAATATCTAAGGACTGATTTTTCCTAATATTTATGGAACGTATGAATTGAGAGTGAACCTTTTGATGGGCCAGAGTTGATGGCCCGAGGCTGGATCCGTAAAAGGGCAGAGAGCTCCACTCCGAATCAGACGCCAGCAAGGTGGATGTTGGGGTACTGGGAATGGGCTGGGTATCATCAAATGGATTTGTGTGGACCTTTTCGGGTATGGATGAAGGCTCGGGAGAACTCCCAGACCCTACGGCCCAGTTTCTGGAAGATCACCTTCTTCAACAGTGGACAAGAAAAAGTCGGTATCGTTCAAGATAAAAACATGATTTTTTCATGCAGGACAATGCTCCATCACAATGCCCCATCCAAATACTCCACAGCATGGCTGTCCAGTAAAAGTCAAAAATAATATAAAAATAAATGTGACACGGCCGCCCTTGTTCACCTGTTCAGAACCCCATAGAGAAACCTTTGTGTCTCTCCTAAAAACAGGGAGGGGAAAACAGTCCACCGCTCTGAACAGTGTCCCCCCCCCCCCCCCCCTGGGAGCTGGGGTGCTTGCTGCAGACTGCAATGTTGATCGTAAACAGATCATGCAACTGCCAGAATCTATGGATTGAATGCTTTTTTGAGTTTGGGGTCATCGTAAAGAGAAAGGCGGCGATATTGGTCACATGATTTGGGTTTTGGTTTTTAATGTCATTAATGTATTCTAAATTGTGCTTATAATATTGATTTAACCTGGTGAAATATAAACATGTGAGATGGGTTATATATTTTGTTTGTAATTAATTGCCTAATAAATCGGCAACAGTAATTGTTACCTAGCACAAACTCGAGATTTCCTCCAAAAGGCAAATTCTAAAAAAAAAAAAAAAAAAAAAAAAACAACTCCAACTTCCAACAATATTAAGGCTTTGATATTTATGGATCTTTTGGTGTTGATTCAGAACATAGTTTTTTTAGTCAATAATATAAAGAATCCTCGTGCAAAAACACCTTGCCTTAATAATTCTGCACACACTGATGTATGCAGACCTATTATAGTTAAAAACAGCACTAACTACAATGTAGCACAGTAATCTTTAAAAACACCCTGCCAGAAGCAAGGTATAATCGGTGTAGTGAAATTGTAGGATCGGGGGCCTTATTAGACCTCTGGCTGGTAGCCATACTAACCAGCTGGCACACTGCAGCTTGCTTCAATTATTGTCCGTCCTAATCATGTGAAGAAGAGGCCAACCCCCCCCAACATCAGCTTAAACACCACAGTCAAATTGATCATAACATCTGAGTGGTTAAATGGATATAATCAGAGTTATCATCAAACCCAGACAGAGATATTGGGTGTCAGCAGTAATATACATGCACTCCTGAGCTTACTTCATACTCTCCACCCGATGTTGTGACGTACATGCCTTATGTGAGTTAAAGATGCATTCATAGTTATTGTCTATACTATATGTACATAGTTACTGTTGTCGATAGTTACTATTCCAGGAGTGAGCAGTGGCTTCTACCTGGAAGGAGACAGACATAGTCTATGGATCTCTATTATCAGCAGTATGGTTACTAACCAGACACAAGTATGATGTAAAAGAGCCTCATATGACATTCAAGATTCTAAAATATGGAGCTCAGAATAATCACTTGGAACTGCCACCACCCACAAATTATATAACAACACCACTCTAAGAAATAACCAGTTTAATTCTCCCTGCAGTGGTGTTCTGCCGACCGTCAGACTGTATGATTATTTAAGACATTTTTACATCTGCAAGATTTATGGGAATCTGTATAAAAAAAGAGCTTCAACTAATATAACAATATTTAAAAAAAATAAATCAGCACATAATAATGGACTTAAGAATGACATTGTCAAAGACGGTGCCATGGTTCCACTCTCCAGACCCAACGTCAGCCTTACCTTTCCTCCCTCCGACGCTAAGCCCTTTCCCTTTCTGGTCCCATGCTTTCTTTCTGCCCACACTGGTTCCTGCTCTCTGCTGACCTTTGGTGCATATGCTGGCCCTCTTGGATCTACAAATAATCCCTTGGGGGAAAACCTTTGTGCCTTTGTTGCATAGGAAGCAGATTCTATTCTGGGGACATGCCTCTAAATTGGCTGGCAACCCTGAAGTACGCACAATGGTTCAGCTGATCTCCTGACACTACTGGTGGCTAACCTTGCCCCAGGATGCCAAGGAATTTGTGGCTGGCTGTCCTGACTAGTGCTTGTATTAAGGTTCCACAACAGAAACCAGTTGGCCTCCTGCTTCTGTTACCTGTGCCTGAAAAGAACTGGACTCATATCGATTTCGTCACCTTTCTGCCTCTCTAATTTGGCTGCATGGTCATCTGCGTGGTTCTCAACTGCTTCTCTAAAATCGCACATTTTGTACCCATGGATGACCTGCCCTCCGCATCTCTGTTTGCATCCCAATTCATTGTGGTCACATCTTCCCACCCAGCTAGTCGTGCCTCTACACATATGTGTCCGAGCCCGGAGGAGGAAGGTTTGCCAGTTTCTTTTCTGGGAAATTAAATGGGCCAGAAGAGCGATCCTGGGAACCCCTTGAAAATATTAATGACCCTGAGCTTCTCCGTAAATTCCATTTGTCTCTAGCTCGGAAGAAGAGGGGGTTTACAGTACGTGTGTCGGGGATATGCCTGTGCTCCTGATCCCCAGGCCAGTGTCAGCCTCACCTTTCCTCCCTCCGATGCCCTCTGTTTCTCTCCAGTGCAGGATCTCATGCTCATTTTCCTGCCACCACTGGGTTCTACCTTCTGCGGCTGATTCCTTCTCTCTGCTGCCCCCTGGTGCATGCATTCGCATGGTGATCCTGTGCGCGCCAGTGTGCGCCACCAAGTTTTCCCAGGTACCTATCATGGTTCACCTGGGGCTTTATCAGGACACTTTCCCCACAGTCTATGCCAGTTATTGGTGTCTATTGCTAGTGTTTGCTGCATTTGTGCTATTCTCAATGTGATTCCTGGTTCTGACCATCACTGCATTTCCGCTGTTTGCCACCTGCCCCATCTTTACATACCTTCCCTCTGCTCTGACTCAAACAAGAACGATGGCCCACAAAGGTATAATAAATACTCTGCTGCTTGATTAATAATTCATCTAAAATTTGTAATGGAGCAATAACAATTCCCAATGAGTCCTACCTCTTCCATACATATGTACAGTTGTGCTCAAAAGTTTACATACCTTGGCAGAATTTTTGCTTTCTTGGCATTTTGTCAGAGAAGAATGAAATAACACAAAACTTTTTTATCCCCATTCATCGGTTAGTTGTTGTTTGACGATCACATTTATTGACAAAAACTGTGTTTTTGTTCTCCCCTCTTTTTAAATCAAAATGAAAACCAGAAACATCCAAATGAACCCTGATCATAAGTTAACACACCCTTGGTGATTTTTTACCTGCTAACAATGTCACATAATTTGGCACAAATGGGTTTGATTGCTACAAAAGGTAACATCCTCACCTGTGAACCTGTTTGCTTGTAAACAATGTGTGTGTGTATGAAAGCTGAGTGAGTTTCTGAGATCCAGGCAGACTCTTGCATCTTTCATCCAGCCACTGATGTTTCTGGATTGTGGGTCATGGGGAAAGCAAAAGATTTGTCAACGGGTCTATGGGAAAAGGTAGGCGAACTGTATAAAATGGAAACAAAAAGATATCCAAGGAATTGATAATGTCAGTCAGCATTGTTTCACACTGTAATTATAACATGGAAAATCGGGGTGCTTCTGTAAAAACTCAACGACAAACTTGCCAGGAAATAATTGTGATTCAGGATGCAAAGAATATGAAACCCACAAATAAACACCAGCTGAATCATAAGACTCCTCCCTTGAAAACTAGTCAGCATGGCTTTCAAATATGCACAATAAGGAGACTAAACAAAATATGGGTGTAAGGTCGAGTCGCCAGAAGAAGAGCCATTACTGCGAGCAGGGAAGCCACAAATTATCTCACCTACAATACACCAAACAGCATAGAGGACCAACCTCAGAACATTTCCTGGGAACAAGGGTCATTTTTAGTGATGAGACCTTTTTGGGGCCACAACCATAAACGGTTACATTTGGTAAGAGGTTGTAAAACAAGGGCTATGATGATAAAGCATTTCCCACTGTAAAAGTACGGAGGTGGATCTGCTGATGTTTTGTGGAATGTGTTAGTGCTACAAAGGCACAGGAAGACTTTGGTCAAAGTTGAATGAAATATAAATGCAAGCAGTTAGGGTAGGGACAACATCAATTTCCTAATAGCCCATCTTTATTCTCTCTGGATATATCAAGTACTGAATAATAGAGATAAGGGAGGCCCATAGACGAGAGGCCCATTGTAGGCCTGCAGTGCAGACAATTTCCGAGGGATCCCATTTGAAGCCCTGATCCCGAGACATATAGCCCAGTACGTGGCAACTAGTGTAACTATTTTCAAGACAGGCATTTATTTTCAGTTTTGGCATATAACTGTGTGGTCACGGAGACGTTTGAGTACCTGTGCGGACGTTGAGGGCGGTGAGTTTCCAGGTCAGAGAGAAGAATTAGTCTATCATCAAATAGACGATCACTTCGCAGGGACGTAGAGGAGGCTCTCGGAAGATCTTCATTGACATATAACTTGAACATCAGCCGGAGGCGTTGCAGAGGCCAAATGGCATTACGAGATAATGCAAAATGCCATCCCTGTTATAAAGGCTGTCTTCTCCCACACATCGCCTTCACGAAGTATACGAATCAGTATATCTCGCCCGTAGATCCAACGTTAGAAAAAATTTTCACGCCACGCAGGCGCTCAAACAGCTCTGAGATCAGGAGGTAAGGGGGTATCAAATCTTTATAGTAATTTTGTTAAGTCCCCGATATCAGTACATAACAGAGGTCGGAGATAACCGTCTTTCTTTTCAACGAGAAGAAGAACCTAAGCCCCCGCGGCGAGGAAGATTTTCGGATGAAGCCCTTTATAGGAGATTTCTCCTGGATATACTCCGACATAGCCTTAGTCTCTGTAACGGAGAGAGGTTAGACTCTACCACTGTGAGGAGTAGTCCCGGGTAAGCAGTCAATGGGACAATCGAACGGCCGTGTGCGGAGGCAGAGTTTAGGCCTGTCTTTCGGAAAAAACATCGGGCAAAGGTCCCGGTATGGAGTTGGGCCAACCCCGAGCTTCATATACTTACAGAACGGGCCATAGTGCAGGTGACGGGGAGTTTTACCGTAAGGCATCGATAGTTGGCAAGCGGGAGGCCCCAACAGGATGATTTCTCCGTGTTCTCCATGTCCAATGGAGCGGAGCATGGAGTTGAACTAAAGGAAGCCCATTGAGGATTCCAAGAGAAGGCGAAGCAAAAACAACAATTTCGAAAAACTCCCTTTGTGTAGGCGCCTATCTGCAAGGTGAGTGGATCATGCAGAACCAAATAGGCCGCCTTTAGAGCATTCGCCACTGACGGAGAGAGCAACATGGGTCGCTAGCAGTGGGGGTCACGGGAGACGAAATCGGAGACCATAGCTATGGCTACAAAGTATCCTCCAGGCTGACCCCTAAAAAGGAAAAAAAAGTAAAAAGGGGGGGGGGGGGGGGGGGGGGGGGGGGGGGGGGGGGGTGGGGAAAAAATTCAAAAAAAAAAAGAATCCAGAAGGGGCTGTGCTTGGAAGGTGCTTTCTCCGTCTGAAATCCACAGATTAAACGGGAATGGTCCATACGGGAGAGCCGCACAATGCACCTAGGGATGCCTCTCCTGTCGAGCCCTAGGTGCGAGAGTATAACCCGACGTACCGGACAGTCCCCAATGAAGTGGCCAGAAATCCTCCACAGTAGAAAGCATAGGCTGCCCTCAGACACACTGCGAGCGTTTCTTCCTGGTCAGGTGACCCTCCGACCTGCAATGGTTTTCATCCCTCAGAGATGAACCATTGGCCCTGAATGAAGTGGAGTCGTTTGAACACCGGAGCCATACCAGAGTGTAGGGCCGGGCGTGGTCTGGTGACCTCACGCCATTGGAGGCGGATCTCTTGTTGTCTCTCGGGCAAAGTTATGTCGATTCGGGTGGGTCAACCGAATCAGTTTCGTCCAGAGAGGAATGATATCCCGACCTGGGCTAGCTCCATCTTAATTCTCTCCAAAAGGCCTTGCCAAAAGTTGCCACCAACCGCCTCATTGTTCCAGGTCCATTTCTGAGGCTAGGGTACGGAATTGCACGGAATACTGACCCACATGGAGTCGCCCCTGTAACGGAGACGAAGTATATCTGCAGCAGCGGAGAGTTGCGCATGTTCCTCGAAGACGGTGCGGAACCCTTGAAGGAAGGCTAGCCAGATTAGGGAGCATTACTGGATCTCCCTCGGCCCATAGCGGAGTGGCCTCATGCCAAGAGCTTCGCCCGTTAGGGAGGCTAATTTAAAACGCCAACACCGTTAGCCCGCTACAGTAGGGAATTGATGGCGCCAACAACTCGAGGTGGATGGAGCATGCTGATGAAGCCTTCTGCTCTTCCGTGGTGATTCACGATCGATAGCGAGAGGGGAGCGGCAGGTGCAGAGAAGGTCCCCGGTGCAGGAGCAGGGTAGATGCCATGGCTGTCAGGAGCAACTGGTGCTGGCCGAGGCGGCAGCAGCCTGCAGGCGGAGGTAGACTAGCACGGCAAGGTTTCTGCAACATGGCCGCATAATCTGGTCAATACGCTGAGGCTCTGTCTGGGCGATGCCGTCGTAACATCCCGGAGTTCATGCAAGGGTAACCCTGGTGGAATCCCTTGCCAGGTGCTGTACTGTAAGGTTCGGTGGATTTCTGCTGGACCATACGCCAAGCGATGGATAACTTTAGGCCACGCCGGTAGCGAAGCTCTAAGTAGCCCCCGGTATTCCACCAGAGGCCCGCAGCAAAAGCGGATGGACTTTTACTTGCTGCGGCGTGATGCTATCCGCCCTAGTCGCTACCCCTGACAATGAACTTGCTTGAGATGGCGGCCGTGTACTGCGTGGTACAGAACGTAATCCAGAGGCCATAGTCGGGGTACATAGGCAGGAGGTCAGGACGAGTCAAGCAGAGGTTCATGTCAGAGACAGGCCAAAGTGTGCAGGGCAGGCGGCAAACATTGCAAGTCAGGAACGTAAGCAGGCTACTGGTACACATGGAAATCAATATGGAAACTAGTGACCTCACAAATGAGACACGTAACTTTGCGCACCAACAGACAGGCAAGGAGTGTTGGGGGGCGTATTCCCCTACATGAGGACCAGCGCCCGGAATAGACCAATTACCACCGGGACACTGGCCCTTTAAATCCAACCAGCCTTCGCGCGTCGCCCGCCCTAGGGAGCGGGTACTCGTGCGGCGGCCGTGACGACCAGCACGGCGTTCCCAGGAGCGATGGGAGTGGTAAGAGGACCGGGCGCGCCCGGCCAGCAGGGTTAATGGTCGCGGACAGCCGCGGCCAACCCGCGCCGGCCCCCCTTTGGGGGGCAGGGGGGCCCCGGGCGGGGGGAAGGTAGGGGGTTGCCTGGGCCCCCCAAAAACACATTTTTCCCTTCTAAAAAAAGCCAAGAAAGAAAAAATTCTGCCTGGATATGTAAATTTTTGACCAAACTGTAAAATCCTTTTTTTTTTTTTCCCCCAAAAAAAAATTGGCACACCCTATTTTAGACAGAGGTTTTCATTCCCATTCAAAAGGATGAAAAGCCCCTGCCGTTTTTTCCCCATGATTGGGTTTTTATACACAATAGTTTTAAATTACCACTATGGGTTTGGGCCCTTTTAATTATTTTTTGGGCAACTTTGGGTATTTTTTAAAAAAATTAGTGGCGATTGGTGATTTTGGGGTTTGTGAAATTTATACAATACTAACCAAAGATCACCCCGGTTTTAAATTTTCCTTTAATTCCCCCATAACTTGGAAAATTACAAACTAAAAAAACCCTTTTTTTTTATAATTTTACTTTGGGATGTAAATAGATACTGAACAATTGCTACCTAGAAATTTTGTCAAACCGCCGGGATGTGCCCCAAATAAAAAGGTTGGGGAAAGAACCATTAACTAAAAACCTTTGGAAAAGTTGTGTGTTTTGAAGAGAAAAATAGTTTTGGCAAGTAGGAAAAAAAATTTGTGTGAAGGGAAATTTTACTGGAAAAAAAGGGAACATATGTAAAACATGTCTTTATTTTGAAACCCAAATTTTCCCCCAAAAATAAAAAAAGAGAAACAGTTTTAAAAAAATAAACAGATGTTAAATAAAATAAAAACGTGCAGTATGCTCCCAGATAAGGGGAATGGGGGAAATTTTAAAACTCCCTTTTAAAAAACCCAAATCTTTTATTTTAAAATGGGGTGTTTGCATTAAATGCATTTAATAAGTTAATTAAAACCTTACAGCGGGGACAGCCCATTTTTATTAAAATTATTTAAAATCGTAATATTCTGTTCACACAAAATGCTAAAATTGTAAAGCTTTAGCCCAAAACATTATTTTTAAAGTTTGGTTTTCAGAATTTGCGGGCCTTTAGATTACATTTGTTTAAAATAAAAATACCAAAAAAACCTCTGTAAAATCTAGAGTAAAGCTTGACCAGATAGTTTTGTGCTTTCCAAATTCATACATACACAGATTAGGTCATATTTATTATTTGTGTCTAAAACTTTGGAGGAGGCTATCTAAGGATAGACAAAAAGTTTTTACAGTGGCTTATGTGTTTGGAAACCAAATTTGGGATATCTTAGGGTTTTTTAGCTGTTTTTTAAACCCGTTATTGGATGGCGTACTTTGCACCTGCAAAATACATGAACATTTTTGCAAATTTTTGATGCATTTTTTTGCATTTTAAACCATTTCCTCTAGGTCATGACTACTTGAAGAACAGAAGAACAAGTTTTTGTCTAAAACAAATGAAAAAAAAACACCTCTTCAGTCCCCTGCTGATCCAGTGTAGGTATTCCAGCACGCTCCTGATATTGATAATTTACTGTAACTGCTACCAGCTTGTAAGCAAGGAATGGCAGGGGACTGTTGGCGTGCCAAAACTGGATCGACAGGGGATTAGACAGGCGAGTGGTATTTCTTATGTTCTTTTAGAACATTTGTTTTTCTTTTTTTCTTTCAACAGATGGTCAAATACTTTAATATCTTCAGAGCCACTCACTTGACCACCGTGTAATCCCCCATGCAACTGAATTTGTATGTAAATAGCCAACTTTATTTTTTTAAGAAGAGTTATAGTGAGACAACACAATTATGTTTATGTAGTGTACATTAAGATTTTCAGTTTTTATATCAAAGTGATTCAAATAATATTAATGCATTATAAATCATCCCTTTTTCTTAAGACAATTACTATCTACTACTTTATCTACTACTCTATCCACTAGACCTCTGATGCATTCATCAAAATAAAACTGAACTGAGAACTTTCATTCGGAATAGTTTTTGTGTTTATACCTTAGGAAACAATATATAGTGTGTCTGCATGAAAATGTTATCTTTGAATTTTGGCTTTACATATTTGAATAATTTCAGGACGTAGTTATTTATAGATACATTGCACATAATATATTATTTTGATATATGAATAACCTCATCTAAATTTAATTTGAAAAAGATTGGAATACTTCTTTTGTACTTACTAATTTATGTTGTAAAAACTTATCTTAAATATTTTGTCTGATATAACATCACGCAAGTGGGAAGGTTCAACTAAGGTAACCGGACCTACTGCCAAGTGCTGAAAGCTGACTTAAGTACACAAGGTAAACAGAGTCACTACCAACTCTGTTACAAATGATCCCTGAAAGTCTACGTGGCATTATACAGAGTTGCCAAAGTAAAGCTGCTCAGGCTTCATTTTTTATCCTACCACTTTGTGTGACAACCTTTTTATTGCATATCAGTTATAATAAGAGCAATGTACTAGAATAGGAAAATATATTACATGGCGTAGTATAGTATTCCACAACCAGGGCTCAGGGGGTAGAGCTCTGTGCTTTACTATAAGAGCTCTCACTTCTTAGGACAGGAAATCCACATGTACAATATTGTAGACATATTCTAACCCCTAAACAGTGTCAATTTGGATAGTATAAAACCAGTGTTTCAAATTTCACACTAAACTATTGGATGTTTGCAATTTCATAATTACTTATTTCTCCACATTTATTATGAGTTTTCTCCATTTTTTTAAAAATAGTACCTATCACTTTCTAAAACTTTTGATATGTCATAGTGACACAGCAGAGGTTTTGATCTGTGGGGTCTGGATTCTGCCCCTTCTTTTTAGCGCCAACACTCAAAGTTGAAAGTTGCTCATGAGGTACAAAGGATGAAGACCTTTGGGGTAGCAATTAACATCTGTCAATAACTGAATTTTAAAGGGTTTTCCAATACTTTTGATAACTTCACCACACTGCAATAAAAGTATTAAAAAAAATAACAACATTGAATAAATATTGTTTATAACTTAAATGATGCTGCAACCAATCACTGGTCTAAGTGGTCATGTGCAGGCCTCTGGTATCACATGTCAGAAACGCAGGCATGTGACTGCTGAGGCCAAAGATTGGTTGCAGCATCTTGTGATCAGTATTGATTATGCAGACATTAGTGATATGAGAATGGGTTTGTTTTTTTATTTTAGCACATTGGAAGGTGGTATGTAGGTTTTTAAAAGTATTGGAAAACTCCTTGAAAAGTTTTTTTTTTTTGCACCAATATGTTTTTTTTATGTGTTTTTCTTTTATGAATAAAATTTAACAAATCTATAATACTATAAAAAATATATTTTACACTTCATGAAGGTTATCTACTTTATACAAATTACTTTCTGTGGTCTTCTTGAATCGAAACAAATACTCATGAATATTTATCAGGGATTTTGGCCTTTTCAAGTGGCTTTTTATTCATTCTTCTACAACCATAATTATGTGGTCAATGCCATTGCTGAAGCTGTAGCCTTAAAACAAATCAGGGTTTTCATTAAATGCTGAAAGCCAGCCTTGATCTTCATTACTAAGATAGGATGGTTGCTGTGTTTATTACATCTGCACTGTTTGTAGTCTTTTCCCCCCTTTCTGCCACACTGCTTTTTGCATTTCTCTTTGAATACCATACTAGATGTAACTGCTTTTCGCACAAAGCTAGAGCAATAAGCCACTATCGAGGATCAGAATCCCTGCCACTCTGTAGACATATGGCTGAATGCATAGGCAGGCTTTCTCTGAGTACATTTGGAGGAGTCGGAAATGATGACCCTACCAAAACTTCCTGCAATCGGTCTTAGTATTCTAAAGATTGACTTTGCATGGCAATAGGCAGAGACTGTCAGATTAGTCGAAAGGGAGAAACCTAGTGGCTGAGATTTCAGAGACTTTTTTCAGTGGGAAAACTGCTAAATGTTTAATGTAAGGGAATTGTACTTTAAAACTACTCACATATAATATTGCATTTTCTAAACTGTCCTTAAAAACGGCTAAGTAGGACACACAAAAAGGTATAATTTAATTAAACCCGTTCAATAAAACATATTGTAGTGTAACATTTTTTGTAACTTAAGCCACAGTTATTCTCTTAAAAAAATGTTTAATAGATTTGTTGTTTCAATTTAGATATAAAATCTCTGGCTCCTTTTAGTGAAATATTACTCAAACTAGTGCTATATATAGCTAGATGTCACCAAACAAAGCCATTAAATCGTTGTCATATGCTCTCTGTAAAATTTTATGGTGCTTTAAGAAAACAATATAATTTTCAAATTTTCAGATGAACAGTTCATAAATGTATCCTGTTCAAAACTACTTTTCAGCAATATAATAAACATTATGGACACCATCAATTAAGCTCTGTGTTGTCCGACAGTATACAAAATGATAAAAACCAACAATAATAAAAGAAAAAGTAGTATCTGTTGAAGGGTTACATATATTTGAGGGAAAAAATGGTGCAGTATGCTGTTTTTCTGTCAAATCTTAATCAAAAAATGATGTGCACAAGGTCATCTAGATAAGGTGCTAAGTGGAAAGAGTATTTTCAACTCATAAGATTTCTTGTCATACCTACTGTCAAGCATGGTGGTGGAAGGGTGATGATTGGGGTTTAATTTGCAGCCATAGGACCCGAGCACCTAGCAATCATTGAGTCAACTGTGAACTCCTCTGTATACCAAAATATTCTAAAGTCAAATGGGAGGTCTAAAGTATGGCTGAAAGTAGGTCATGCAATAGGACAATAATCCCAAACACACTAGCAAATCTACAACAGAAGGTCCAAAAAAGAAAAAGATTCAAGGTGTTGTAGTGGACCAGTCAAAGTCCAGACCTCAACCCATTTGAAATGCTGTGGTGGGACTTTAAGGGTATGTTCACATGGCTAAAAAAATTACAAAAAAAAAAAAAAGGCCTTCGTTCATTTTCACTGATTCATATGTAAAATTACACAGTAGTTCATATGAAGTGTTTTTTACATGAATTTCACTCCCTTATTTTCAGATCTATTTCCAGTACTGAAAAATAAATGACATGTCAATTCTTGAGGCATTTTCAATGATCACTGGAGAATCACTGGAGAGCTTCAAAGCTTCGCTCAACGAGGTTTTGGATGTGAATCCACACCTCAAAATCTGATCTGGCAAATAATTTGTATGGCTGTTTCAGAAAGATAAACCATGATGAAAACCACATGGAAAAAAACTCATCAAATCCTCTAAAAAAAAAAACCTAATCTGAAAGTGGCTACATATGAGGCGGATTTCAAACAAGCTTTTGGAGCCGATTAGGACACTGAAATATAAGCATCCAAATCACCCATGTGAGCATACTCTAAGGAAGCTGTGCACAAACAGGGGAAATATTCCTTCTGAACAGTAAGACCGATAAAGTTATTGGTGCTCAAGGTGATTCTACTAGCTACTGTATTATGGGGTGTACTTAGTTTCTCACACATGGCTTTTCCAGTTAGCTTTATTTTTGTTAATTAATGATACAGGGAAATCTGTGGCATGTTGCTACCTAATTTTAAAAACAGACTTTTTTTTTTATTATGCCCTGGTATGTAAAACCATATAATTCAAAGAGCATTTCTTTTTATCATGACTGTATTTACCAAAATCTCCATGATTTGCTACTGCAGATTTATGTGTGAAAATACTGAGGAATTTCAGTTGCACAAAAATCTGCAGCATTTCTGACTTGTCGGAATATATGTGAAGAAGTGTCAATCTCTACTTTGCTTACTTTACTGCAGTCAACATAAACAGTCATAGCCAGGGTAGCCCTAGTCCAAACATGGTGCTATATATTATGGCCAAACATCTCCACTCTGGTTCCATCTGTCCAAAGAACACTGTTCCAGAAGCCTTGTTGTTTGTTCAGATGCAGCTATATAGACTTAAAATATGCTGCCTTGTTCATTTTAGAAAGAAGAGGCTTACTCCTGGCAAACCTTCTAAATAAGTCATTCATGTTCAATATTTTTCCATGAACCTGAACATTTAACATACTAACTAAAACTTCTAAGAAAAGGCTCTTGGGTTCTTTGCAATTTCTCTTAGCAGCCAACCATGGAAGAGGACATGCAAGTGGACAGAGCCCACCTGACTCCGCAGGAACTTAACCGACGATGTGTGGCGAACCTATGCCTCTATTGCGGCAGCCCAGAACATCTCCTCAGAGGTTGTCTGCTCCGTCCGCAACGTCCGGGAAACGCGCGCACCTAGGCTTCATGGGAGTGGCGTCCCTAGGTGTGAGCAATACCTCTCCTCGTCTCACCTTGCCGGTTCAGATCACTACCCATTCCGGAACTTTGTTCCAAGTGGCCGCATTCCTGGACTCCGGATCGGCCGGGAATTTTATTGATGCTACCCTGGTGACTAAGTATCGCCTCCCGGTGGTTCGTTTAGACCAATCCCTGGTCATCTCATCTGTCAGCGGCAAACTACTGAGTGATCGTATCCTCTTCCGGACGGAACGTGTCTCTGCAAGTGGGAGCTCTACATAAAGAGAGGATCGCGTTCTTCGTGCTACCCCGTTCTTCCTCGGTTGTCCTCCTGGGGCTTCCGTGGCTGCAACGTCACGCCCCTATGCTTGACTGGAAAACGGGCGAAGTTCGGCGTTGGGGGTCACGACTGTCAGTCTCGCTGCTTAGTGGCACCTCGTCCGGTGCGCCCCACTCCTCCACAGCTATCTCCCAAGGCTCTTCCGGGTCTGTCGACACAGTACCAGGACTTTCAGGATGTTTTCTCGGAGAAGCAAGCGGAGACTATCCCGCCTCACCGGGCCTATGATTGTCTCATTGATCTACTGCCCGGGACTAGTCCTCCCCGGGGCAGGGTCTATCCGCTATCAGTACCCGAGACCCAGGCTATGTCAATCTACGTCCAAGAAAATCTTCGTAAAGGCTTCATTCGCAAGTCCACCTCTCCTGCAGGTGCTGGGTTTTTCTTCGTGGAGAAGAAGGACGGGTCACTGCGCCCGTGCATCGACTACCGCGGACTGAACAAAATCACCATTAAAAACCGGTATCCGTTACCGTTAATTACCGAACTTTTTGACCGACTCCGAGGGGCCAGAATCTTTTCCAAATTGGATTTGCGGGGTGCCTACAACCTCATTCGGATCCGAGAGGGGGACAAGTGGAAGACGGCCTTTAACCCTCGGAATGGGCACTTCAAATATCTGGAGATGCCCTTCGGCCTGTGCAACGCCCCTGCGGTTTTCCAGGAGTTCGTTAATGATATTTTCAGAGATCTCCTATATTCCTGCATAGTGGTTTACCTGGACGACATTCTGATTTTTTCACCCGATCCGGAGTCCCACCAGTCCCACGTACATCAGGTACTGAGGCGTCTGCGCAACAATCATCTCTACGCCAAGCTTGAAAAATGCATTTTCCACCAAACCAGCCTCCCGTTCCTCGGCTACATTATCTCCGACAAAGGGCTACAGATGGACCCTGCCAAGCTCTCCGCCGTCCTACAGTGGCCTCGACCTGTCGGTCTTCGGGCCATCCAACGTTTTTTGGGGTTTGCAAACTATTACAGGCAGTTCATCCCTCACTTCTCAACGTTGGTCGCCCCAATTGTGGCCCTAACCAGGAAACATGCCAATCCCCGACTTTGGCCGCCAGCCGCCGAAGAGGCCTTCTCCAAATTAAAAGCCGTTTTCCCTTCTGCACCTGTCTATCCCGTCCGGATACTGAGTGCCCTTTCTTCTTCGAGGTCGATGCCTCTTCTGTGGGCACTGGAGCGGTTCTCACCCAGAAGGGCCCTAAGGGCAAGATTCAGAGCTGCAGGTTTTTCTCCAAGACCTTTTTGCCCGGTGAGAGGAATTACACCATCGGTGATCGGGAGTTACTGGCCATTACGCTTGCCTTGGAGGAATGGCGCCACCTCCTGGAGGGTGCTCGGCATCCCGTCAACATCTTTACCAATCACAAGAATCTCCTTTACCTCCACACAGCGCAGCGGCTGAACCCGCGCCAAGCCAGGTGGTCACTGTTTTTTTCCCGTTTTAATTTTGTTATCCACTTTCGACCGGCAGAAAAGAATGCCAAAGCCGATGCCCTGTCTCGTGCCTCTGATATTAGTGGAGAAGAGGAGGCTAAGCCTCAGCACATTGTACCCCCAGAACGTCTGATATCTGTGGCTCCCGCAAGTCTCCAGTGCGCACCCCCGGGTAAGATGTATGTGCGTCCTGCACTCCGGAAGAGGGTGCTGAACTGGGGACATTGTTCTCGAATTGCCTTTTACCCAGGGGTTCGAAAGTCGTCCTCTCTGATTTCCCGTTTTTACTGGTGGCCGGATCTAGCCAAAAACGTAAGGGAATTCGTGGAGGCGGGTCTGCTGCAGCCTCTGCCCGTCCCTAACAGTCCTTAGGTCCACATTGCCATGGACTTCATCACCGATCTGCCTTCCTCGGACGGAAATACGGTCATCTGGGTGGTCACTGACCGATTTTCAAAAATGGCGCTCTTCGTTCCACTGCCTGGTCTTCCTTCTGCTCCACGTCTGGCCAACCTCTTCTTCCAGCATATCTTCTGGTTACACGGACTTCCACAACACATTGTCTCTGACTGGGGGGTTCAGTTTGTTTCTAGATTTTGGCGATGCCTCTGCTCACAATTGCAAGTCAAGCTGGACTTCTCTTCGGCTTACCACCCGCAATCTAATGGCCAGGTCGAAAGGGTGAATCAAGTCTTGGATACCTATCCCCGCCACTTCACATCTGCCAGACAAGATGATTGGTCCAGCCTGTTGCCATGGGCAGAATTCTCATATAACTCCCTGGACTCTGATTCTGCTGGGGCATCCCCCTTCTTCATCGTCTACGGTCGGCATCCCCGCAAACCCGTTCCGCTGCCCTCTGCCTCCTCCGATGTTCCTGCGGTGGATAACTTCATCCGTGACCTCTCCTCCATCTAGAGAGAGACGTGCCAGTCCCTGCTTCAGGCCTCCACCCGTATGAAGGTCCAGGCAGACAAGAAAAGAAGACCTCCTCCCGCCTTTGTTCCCGGAGATAGGGTATGGCTGTCTGCCACATACGTCCGCTTTAAAATCCCTAGCTACAAGCTGGGCCCTCGTTATTTAGGCCCCTTTGAAGTTCTGAGACGTATCAATCCTGTGGCCTACAAGATCCGGCTCCCTCCTACTATGCGCATCCCAAACTCCTTCCACGTCTCCCTGCTGAAACCGGTCATCCATAACCAGTTCTCCCGTTCTGTGGTTCCCCCATCACTCGTAGCTGACTCCACCAATGTCTTTACCGTCAAGGAAATTTTGGCCATGAAGACGGTTAGGGGGAGACGATTTTTTTTGGTGGATTGGAAGGGTTTTGGGCCAGAGGAGAGGTAATGGGAGCCGGAGGAAAACATCATGGACTTTTGTCTAGGTTTTTGCGGGCCGGGAGGAGGGGGAGGCCAAAGGGGGGGGGAGGTCCTGTCACGGGTGTCCCCGCGGGCCCCGTGCCAGGCCGCGGGCACCCCCGCACTCCCACTGCGTTTGTGGGCGCTGCCGCAGCTCCGACGCCGCAGCCGGCAGCTCTGCATCCACACTTACCTCACCACGCTCCTGTTCCGATCCGGGCATGCACTTCTGTGTCTGGAAGGGCGCGCGTTCGCCCCCTAGGGCGCGCGCGCGGTACTGCGGCCAAATTTAAAGGGACAGCGCGCCGATGATTGGTTTCATCGAGCGCTGATCCTATTTAAGCCCTGCCCTTTCCTAGTAACCTTGCCGAATCGATAGTGCCCTGTGCCTAGAGAGGAAGCATTCCGTATTGTGTCTAGCGTTATCCTGTATACCGTACCTTCTGCCTCCGTCCCTCGACCATGAACCATTGCCGCCTGCCCTGACCTTCTGCCTGTCCCCGACTACGAGCCTGCTCCACGATTTTGTACCGCGCCACACCTCGGCAGCCACCGCAAGCAAGTCACGTCAGGGGTAGCGACCTGGTAGCAATCCGCCGCAGCAAGTCCATCCCGCTTTGCGGCGGGCTCTGGTGAAAACCAGACCTACTTAGACTCCGCTCACTGGCATGGCTTACACCATCGCTTGCGGTGGTCCAGAGGATCCACGGCTCTGGTTTACCTCCGGGTAAGCCGAACCTGAGATTAAGATTGGTTGGAAATGTTTTTTAAATCCATCCCAGATCATTGCTGATGTCTTTCCTGCTTGACATTGTGTTAATACAAACCTAAATGCTCTAGACCAGCAAACTGACAATATTTCTGCACTTATAGAGGAGGCCATAGCGGCTGATGACATGTTAGTTAACGAAGAGCATTTGATTAGGAGTATCTGACTATTAACCCTCTTATTTCCTATGAAAGCAGTAAGGGTATACTTAATTTTTCACACACTCCCTCTGTATTTAGGCTTATTTTTTGTTAAATAAATGTCATAGAATTAAAAGAGAGTGTCCTTTCATTTTCAGGATTGCAGCTAAACTCATATTTTTATTGAGGGTTTTCAACTCCACATTGAAGTCAATCAGAAAAATCTGCAATAAATCCACAGTATAAACTGACATGCCATGGATTTGAAATAAACACCACAGGTTTATTATTATAATATCTTAGGCACCTTTGATCCTGGCCATTGAACGCTTTAGATCTACTCCCCCAAGATGAGATTGCAGGGTGCCGAGTAGTAGCCATGGCAGCCAAAGGTCTAATAAAGGCCTCCGTAGCTCCCTTGTTACAATTCCTAATCCATATTTGGTACGCAGGTCCGTGTTTGGTTGCATTTTTGCTGCAGCAGAAATGCACCCTATAGTTTTAAATAGGGCTCCTGCTGCGTCTAATGGATCAAGAATTGGCACTGAATGGATCTGAAAGACGCATCACAAAGACGCATGTAAAACACGTATCGGCGATCAGTCGTCTGAATACTGAAGCGTGTTTTACATTGAAAGCAATGTAAATCACACTGCACATTGTTAGATGCGTGTTTGGGTCCGTTTAAGGTCCGAAAGATGGATCCAAACGCACCTATAAACGGATTCAAAAACAGATCCAACACGCCGTGTGAACATACCGTAAGCCTAAAAAATGTATTCAGTATGGCTGGAAATGAGCTGCACAATAATGCAGATTAAGTATTATCGTAAGCAGAAAATTAATTCACTCGTGATTACCTTCTTCCCTCAACACAGCACCTTTTAACATCCTAAACTCCTGTTAGTATGATCAAATTCACTGTGACTAAAATAGGGTTATTATGTTTCTTAAAATACACCTAATAGGCATTTATCACTTGTAATTGTATTGTTAGAGTAAATACCCTGCTGCTAAGTCTACCCTCAACTAGAATTTAAAACTACTGAAGTATGATTAAATAGTTCTGAGGCTGGCAAAGGAACTATCTTCATAATGTGTGATCCCAGAAAGAATGCAAAGCCAATATTGAGGTAAAGCTTGATTTTAGAACAATCAAAGCCAGCGTTCCATACACCCAAATCTAAAACAGACCTTTCCATATCAGTACAAAGAAATGCTTTGCTTGTGGAAAAGAATTACTGCCAAACATTAAGTGCTCAGTTAGGGGGTATTCATTCAAGAAACCAAGCACAATTTAATCTCTGGCTTGTTTAATCCAAGAGGGGAAACATATGTGTTAATGTTAGCACAGAACTGAAAGCGTTTGTTGATATTTAAGTGCACGATAAAGCACAATTGTTTCAGGATAGCGCATTTCAGACTGTAGGCAGAAATGTCATGTTAAAAGGATGAGAATGAAACCCTGGAAATTGAACAGATTCATTACACAGAAGTATTTTTAGAATTCACAAATATTCCGTTCTTTTAACGTTTGCGAAGAAGTAGAGAAATACGGAAAATACTACATCTAAATTTTCAGGAAAGCATTGGATGAAAGACAATAACCGCAGTGCATATGCAGGAAGCTGTAAATAAACAAGAAACATATGTTACAAGTGTGAGGGAACACATAAACTACTTTATTTAGTAGAAAATTGCACAGAATTGCAGGAAATTCAAGTTACGTTTTCACAATAGAAAAGAAACTGTACGCAACAGCGTATATACTGTATACACATATACACAGACACTTGCAGGATTTTCTCAAGGTGGATATGGCTGCGTGGGATATTGGTATTCAGCATCATCATCAGCAGTCCTAGCACTGCGGCGCCCATCAAGAACACTTGCTGATAATGCCAACAGCAGTAGCAATTTTTCACTTTATTGAGAAGTGAACAGTGCCATGCCATCTCACACATAGCCAAGTTGCCTTTCAGTACTCTGTGCATACAGCTAACAGGGTTCTGCATTACTGTGAATACTTTTCTGTCCAGAAGTAGCAACACAGGTAGTAGGACTGGAAATCGGTCGAGCCACTTTAGCTGCTGTGATGCTTTAGCTGACATTAAAAACATTTTTGGCAGAGGCAAGGCGATGGTTTTAATGGAATCAGCACCCTCCTCCATATGCCCCACTGTGTGTGTCTGTATGTGTGTAAATAAAGAAATATATATAAAGGTAGACAGGTATTCATAAAAGTGGATGCACCTGACTGAATTTAACTATATGAAGTTAATTGAATATCTACAGTTTTCAACAAAATTAATGAAAGTCTTATTTTAAGTTTATTTTTTTCAATACACATAAGGAGACATGTATGATCGGATTTTTCACCCTTTTCTGGTGTAAAATGCGCCAAAGTGATCCGGCTACGATGTATAATGCGGCAAACGAATTGTTCATAAGACTCGACACTTTTTAATGCGACTAACATGAAGGGGTGTTCTGGGGGCGTTATGGAGGCGTGTCGCACCACACTCATAAAATTAGACACATATATGAATGTCGCTAAGCAGAACTAGGCGCATTACTGCACGGACAGGCAGACCTATTTTAATGTGGTCTGCCTGAGCCTAAGATGTCGAAGTAGAGCTAGACTTGCTGTTAGGGAAAAAAATGTCCAATATTACTCAACTTACACAAGTACAATAATAAAAAGTAATTTCTGATAATTATCAAACTACATAAAATTATATTATTTAAATTTAATAAAAAAAGTCATGTAAAATTAATATAAAAATATATAATATCCCAAAAATATAAAAATATCTTCTATAAAATGTATTTAAAATTAATAGAATCTAGAACTAATTTTACATTAAATAAAACACTGATAATGCTGTTCAGATTTTTACAACATTAAAATTAAAATTTAATATTGCTGCTCTCATTCTACATACTGCAAGAGCCAGCACACCACAGGTCTTGCTGGGACCTGGGGTCAACCAGGCAAGATCAGTTCTATAGTTTCTATTCACTGACATGCTATTCTAATGACTTTTCTTTTATTTCCAGCCTATCTATATATAGCAGGCATTCTCAAACTGCGGCCCTTCAGCTGTTGGGAAACTACAACTCCCATCATGCATTTATATAATCTATAACAGTGGGGATGATGGGAGTTGTAGTTTCCCAACAGCTGAAGGGCCGCAGTTTGAGGATGCCTCATCTATAGCCTTTATACATGTTTGGTGTATTACTAATGCGCCAAACACACAGGTAAGGTACAAAGAACTTTAGTCACCATTTATGAGTGCACAAAAAACACTTTCATACATTCAGACGCATTATACACTGAAACATAGATGAGAAAATGCACTTCCATGCGCCTAGTTCCTTACATGCATCCCATAATCTTGATTTATAGATTTTCTAATGTCAGAGTAGATAAATAATATTTAATAGCTTTTAGTATAGAAGTATAGAACCAAATACATATTGAAGAGTACCTCAAAACTATACAGATCACTCCAACTTTATTTAAAGCTATTTTAGAAGTTCAAACAACTACAGTAGTACTGCCTCTTCAATAGTTTGAAGATATATTTAAACTAGATTTTACTAAGAAATTAAAAAATAAATCAATAAACCACTCCAACATCTGGCTGAAGCAACTGTAACCTTTACTATATTTTACAGGCTGATCATGCTAATATTTTTACCATACTACAGTAATGACCACAACTTACAATAAAGTGGCATAATTCCTTTCATCATAAAACATCATAAAAGCCAACATTTAAGTTTCAGCAGTGCCAAATGCCAGCAGACCATCAAACAGAAAAGTAGTGCAGATATGAGCCAATTACTAACGTTTTCCCCATCAAGCCAAGGTGGTACTACTGCCACTTCAAGTCATTTAAAGCCGTTAGAAATGAATAATGCATGAAGTATGCAGAACTATTTGCAAATGAAAGTGAGTAAAGGAAAACTTCAGTTTTGCAGTACAATTTGCAGTAAACCAGTGAACTCAAATTGAGTTACTTTAAATGCTTTACTTAATGTTGTAATATATCTATTACATACAGATGTTGGTTTAAAAAGGAGCTATAAAATATCCCGAAATGTTTATTTTAGTAAATCCTTGTGTTCCCTGGAAAAAAACGATTCTGAAGCATCTCCTCTTATAACTCTGTTGTACTGTTCCTTTGTTATTCCTTCTGGAAATGTATTACTGAATCAGTCAGATAGGTGTTACCATTCCAGTTTTCAATGTATGTGTCTCTGCCAGGGCCAGATTGGGACAACAAAGTAGCCCTGGCACTCAAAACCAACCAGTCCACATACACAGGGGCGTAACTACCGGGGTAGCAGGGGTAGCAGTTGCTACGGGGCCCCTGCGCTTAGGGGGGCCCCGGGGCAGCTGCTACTGCGTCCGCTACCCCGGTAATGCCGCTCCTGGGCCCGCCGGCAGTGAACTTAACAGTTCACTGCGGCGGGCGGGGAGCTGCGGGGCCCAGCGCATACTCCCTCTGAACGCCCGGGCCCCCCCGGCCCGAGCGTTCAGAGGCAGCGCTGCTCGGTAGTAGCAGGACGGAGCGCCGATCGCTCCGCTCTGTTACTTCCCCCTGCCGGCCCTCTGTGGTCACGTGGGCGCGCGCGGTGACGTCACATCACCGCGCCGCCCGCGCTGAGCGCAGAGGCTGCAGGGAGAGCAGCAGAGCGGAGCGAGCGGCGCATCGGGGGAGCGTGGACCGAGGTGAGTAAGTTGTTTCTTATTTTATCTACCCCATATGCCTGCCTATACCCCCCCATATGCCTGCCTATAGCCCCCCATATGCCTGCCTATACCCCCCCATATGCCTGCCTATAGCCCCCATATGCCTGCCTATAGCCCCCCATATGCCTGCCTATAGCCCCCCATATGCCTACCTATACCCCCATATGCCTGCCTATAGCCCCCCATATGCCTGCCTATACCCCCCATATGCCTACCTATACTCCCCCATATGCCTGCCTTAGCCCCATATGCCTGCCTATAGCCCCCCATTGCCTGCCTATAGCCCCCATATGCCTCCCTATAGCCCCCATATGCCTGCCTATAGCCCCCATATGCCTGCCTATAGCCCCCATATGCCTGCCTATAGCCCCCATCATGCCTGCCTTATAGCCCCCATAAAACCTGCCTATAGCCCCCATATGCCTGCCTGCCTATACAGCCCCCTATCTGCCTGCCTGCCTATACAGCCCTCTATATGCCTGCCTGCCTATACAGCCCCCTATATGCCTGCCTGCCTATACAGCCCCCATATGCCTGCCTATAGCCCCCATATGCCTGCCTCTACACCCCTATATGCCTGCCGTATACCCCCACAAGCCTGCCTGTATACCCCCACAAGCCTGCCGGTCTACTTATATGGGGCCCCTTTAGCTACCTAAACCCTACCTATATGGCCCCTATAGCCCACCTAACCCCTGTCTACCTGTATGGCTCCCTATAGCTACCTAAACCCTGCCTGCCTATATGGACACTCTATTGGCTACCTAAACCTTGCCTATTTGGGGCCCCATATATCCTATTAAGCCCTGCCTGCCTAAATGGACCCCATATCGCCAGGGGGGCAGGTGCTGGAAAAGTCAGGATTCTAAGATATTTGTGTCTAAATCTGCAGGGACAAGTGGTCGGGAGATGTCATCAAGATGGCGGACTGGACCGGATGCAGAACAAAAAAGAAAGTCAAACGACTGGTCAGAGAAACGTCACCTGTGAATCACAAAAATGTAACTGCACTTTTAATCACTTTTTATGTCTGCACAGGCTGGTGTACACTGCTGGGCTTACCATTATTTGGCACTGTATGGCGGTTATTTCAGTCTGCAGAGCCTGTTTTACATTGGTGTCTACCATTATATGGTCACTGTATGGGGCTAATATACAGTCTGCAGAGCCTGTGTACACTAAATATATACCACTTTATGGTCACTATATTATTATAATTTTTTATTATTAGACAAGTATTGGTCTTTGTGTATGATCCCGTAAAAGTGTAGGGTTATTATTCAGTCACTATGTGGTAGTAATTTGTGGTCGTGTTCTGGTGATATAATCGGGTCCTTAAGTAGTAGCTCTATTGGTAATGTTGGTTTTGGTATAGTAGGATTTGTTTGGTAGCAGTATGATGGTGATATTTATGGTGAGGTATTTGCCCCTTGTATTTTTACAATTACTAACAGCATGTCCTGGTTACATGGTCGTGGTCAGGGAGGGGGGGGGGGGGCCCCATCCAAAAGTTTGCTATGGGGCCCTGGCTTCTCTAGTTACGCCCCTGCACATCCCATATTGCTCCCCACCCCGTATCGCAAAGTAAATGGTGTCATGCAATGCAGCAAATTTCACTTTTCTTACTGCCCCCACCCCCACCCCCATCATTATTCCCTGAAGTAAGTAATCCATACAAAAGAAACAGGAAAAGAATAGCGGAGCATCACACCCCCAAATGAATAATATCGTATATTGTACCCCCCATAATTATCTATATCACACACTATATTCTCAAAATAAATATTACTCACTGTACCCCTATATAATTAATTATATAACAAACTGTACTACTGAAATTAATACACATATTGAATGTTTGAAATAATATTACATACTAAACCCCTGAAATTAATTATGTATTACATTGTAATCTCTAAAATTAATTATAATACACACTGCACTCGCAAAAATTAATTGTATTACACACTCTATTCTACTGTACACCCAATAATTATATTGCACACTACACCCCAAACATAAATAATACTACACAATGTACCCACATAATATTTAACACTGCATCATAACATTATATACACTACCTCCAAAACATAATTATATTACAAACTGTGTTCCCCAAAATTAATAATTTTAGACATTTAATAGCGGATTTTGCTTTGTTTCCTGACACAGCATAGCCCTATTTAATTCTGCACTGAACAGCAAATTTTATCATCTGCACTCACAATCAAATTTCCCGTTTGAATCAATGGAACGTGGACTGCAATCGGATTTAGACATAGACTCTGCATCCAATTCCATGTCCCAATCAGACCAGTGTACATTAGTCTCTACTGGGCAGAAGGATGAGGTGAATTCAAGTATGGAGGAGCTCGGAATCTGTATATACAGTTATCAGGGCCGTTCCTTAGGGTGGGCAGGGCAGGCCTCCGCCCGGGGCGCAGGTTGCAGTAGAAGGAGAGGGGGGGGGAGCAATGGGTGGTCCGTAGTTCCGCCCACCTCAAGAAATAGCCCTGGGGGCAAACCTTCATGAAATCTGCCTTGTGCTCATAGATGTTAAGGACCTGGGAAGTCATGTGGCTGTACCTGTAATGTCACTGCAGGTCCTTAACTTCCCAGGAGAGGAGTCAAAATGTAAGAAAGAGTGGTGGGAGGAAAATACAGCAATGCCACACACAGACAAACACACACATGCACACGCTCACTCTCATATGTCAGAGGATGGCTGATGCGGCGTGCTGGAACTTCTAGTTCCACTAGTCCCAGCATGCCACACATGCTATTATCCTTTGAGATAATTCACTGTAACTGCCATTATATATATATATATATAATTTTTATATATATATATATATATATATCCAATGGTTTGTCACTTTAAACTATGAACTTTAATATATATATATATATATATATATATATACACACACACACACACCATACACTAGTGTAACATGCTGGGACTTGTGATTCCGTATGACTGTCCTTAGTCGGCTGATGAGGAACTACAAGTCCCAGCATGTAGATTCTACACCCATAGACTCACCATATTAGCACATGTAGTTAACACACAGGGGAGGATTTTTCTATACATACATAGATATCTGTACGCTGGCATCAGAGTCATCAATCTGTGCAGGCGAAAAAATCTACCCTTGCCCAGTGCAGCAGCGGTGACTTCCCTGTTCAGAATGGACAGAATGAAAACAGAAAACCTTCCTCTGGTTCAAGCATCTCCCCAGTTTTCCATTTTCATTCTGTCCATTCTGAACAGAGACAACACCGCTGCTGCACTGGGCAAGGGGAGATTTTTTCTCCTGCATATATTGATGACTCGGGTTTGCAAGTGCACGGGTATGTATGTGTATATATATAATATATATATTATATATATATATATATATATATATATATATAAACACATACAACCTCAAATCCAAAAAAGTTGGGGCACTAAACAAATTGTGAGTAAAAACTGAATGCAATGATGTGGAGGTGCCAACATCTAATATTTTATTTAGAACATAGATGACAGATCAAAAGTTTAATCTGAGTAAATGTAACATTTGAAAGGAAAAATATGTTGATTCAAAATTTCACAGTGTCTACAAATGCCAAAAAAAGTTGGGAGAAGTAGCAATAAGTTGCTGGAAAAATGACATTGAGCATATAACGAACAGCTGGAAGACCAATCAACACTAATTAGGTGAATTGACAACATGATTGGGTATAAAAAGAGCTACTCAGAGTGTCAGTGTCTCTCTGAGGCCAAAATGGTAAGAGGATCACCAACTCCACCATTGTTGTGCAGAAAGATAGTGCAGCAATACCAGGATGGTGTTACCCAGCGTAAAATAGCAAAGACTTTTAAGTTATCATCATCAACCATACATAACATCATCAAAAGATTCCCAGACTCTCGAACACTCGCTGTGCATAAGGGTCAAGGCCGTGAAATTCTACTGGATGCTCGTGATCTCCGGACCCTTAAACATCACTGCACCTCAAACAGGAATGCCACTGTCAAGGAAATAACAGAATGGGCTCAGGAATACTTCCAGAAAGCATTGTCAGTGAACACAATCCACCGGCCATCCGCCGTTGCCAGCTGAAACTCTACAGTGCAAAGAGGAAGCCATTTCTAAGCAAGCTCCACAAGCTCAGCCGTTTGCACTGGGCCAGGGGTCATTTAAAATGGAGTGTGGCAAAATGGAAAACTGTTCTGTGGTCAGATGAGTCACGATTTGAAGTCTTTATGGAACAGTGGGCACCATGACATCCGGACCAGAGAGGACAAGGACAACCCAAGTTTGTTAATCACGCTCCGTTCAGAACCCTGCATCACTGATGGTATTGAGTTGCATGAGTGCTTGTGGCATGGGCAGCTTGCATGTCTGGAAAGACACCATTAATGCAGGGAGCTATGTTCTGGTTCTAGAACAACATATGCTCCCATCTAGATGTCATCTCTTTCAGGGACGACCCTGCATTTTTCAGCAAGATAATGCCAGACCAATTCTGCAGCAATCACAACATCATGGCACGTAGGAGAAGGATCCGGCATACTGAAAATGGCCAGCCTGCAGTCCAGATCTTTCATCTATAGAGAACATTTGGCGCATCATAAAGAGGAAGGTGCGACAAAGAAGGCCCAAGACGATTGAACAGTTAGAGGCCTGTATTAGACATGAATGGGAGAACATTTCTATTTCTAAACTTGAGAAACTGGTCTCCTCTGTCCCCAGGTGTCTGTTGACTGTTGTAAGAAGAAGGGGGGATGCCACACAGTGGTAAAAACGGCATGGTTCCAACTTTTTTGGGATTTGTTGACGCCATGAAATGTTAAAACAACATATTTTTCACTTAAAATGATACATTCTCTCAGTTTAAACTTTTGATCCGTGACTTGTGTTCTATTCTGAATATAATATTAGATGTTGGCACCTCACATCATTGCATTCAGTTTTTATTCACAATTTGTTTAGTGTCTCAACTTTTTGGGAGTTTGAGGTTATATATATAATATATATATATATATATAATATATATATATATATTATATATAATATATATATATATATATATATATATATATTATATATATATATATACATACATATATATACACACACATATATATATATATATACACACACATATATATGTACACACACATATATATATATATATATACACATATATATATATATACACACAGATATATAAACACACAGATATATATACACACACACACATCTATATATACACACACATATATATATACATACATATATATACACACATATATATATATACACACATATATATATATATATACATATATATATATATATATATATATTTATATATATAATTATATATTATATATTATTTATCCTCAAACCTTGTGTTGCATACATGTAATAATCTGATTGGTCTATGGTTATAGAATGTACAATGTTACACTTGGACCAGGGTGGGCCTTCTTCCGGTCACAGCCAGCCTTTTCCGCACTCCTCTGTGACATTGCATGCTACACACTGCAGCCGCTCGCACATGTGCCACCAAACTCTCTTCCCACAGATATGAGTGAAATAAAGCCAACACGGACCGAGGCGTTGCACATGTAAGGTTTTTTTTACTTAAAAAATGTACCTGTTCTGACTTTCCTAGAAATTAAACTTAAAGAAAACCCTATAGAACCAATTTGATTCATAATCTGAGGAACTGCCTGTATTAATAAAGAGAATACAAACTAAAGTTTAAAAATTCCGTAAAAATTATTTATATAAAAAAGGCAAAAATATTACTAAAATAACTAAGAAAATGAAAATGTGCTTAATCAGGAATGGGGGAGGGCAGCCGTTTAGGAAGTGGTTATCGATGATTGGGAGGAGAGGAATTTTTTTCTCCCCGCTCAGAGTCCATTTAAGTCTACGAATAGCCCTGACAGGAATGTACTCTATGCCAGACAGAAGGGGAACGCAGATACAAGTATGGGGGAGCTTAGTGTATGTTCTCACAGTAATGTTCTCTATGCGGAACAGGAGGGTCCCTAAGTTCCAGGTACATATGTACTCACAATAATGTCTTCAATGCTTACTGGACAGCAGAGAAATACAATCACTATTGTCACACGGAAGGCACATAGACTTTGGGGAACTCATCCTTACTTAAAACCATCAGTAGGCAGCTCTTGTGACAGCTCCCATGCCCAACAGAGCGGTTTTAACACTTTGGTAGGCCCTGCTACCCATAACTTTTTCATTTATCTGTATACGTAGCTGATTATGGGCTTGTTTTTTTTGCGGGATGAGTTGACATTTTTATTGGTACTATCATGAAGTTCATATTACTTTTTATTAAGGTTTTTGTGAGGCATTTTGAACAAAATACAGCAATCCTGGTAATGTTTTTAATTTTTATTTTTTACAGCAGTCACCACGTGGTATAAATGACTTTCTAGCTTTACACAGCAGGTCGATATGATTACAGCGATACCCAACTTGTACATTGTTTTTGTTTTACTGCCTTTACACAATAAAAACACTTTTTTACAAAAAGGAAAACATGTTTTTGCATCGCCATAGTCTGAAAGCTATAACTTTTCTGTGTATGGAGTTGTGAATGGGGCTTATTTTTTTTCAGGATGAGTTGACGTTTTTATTTGTATCATTTTGGCATTAATGAGTTTTTGATCGCTTTTAAATCCATTTTTTGGAAGCCAGTTTGAAGACAATACTGCAATCTTTTTTTTTTTTTTTTTTTTTTAAAAGAACAAACTAGGCAGTATACATTAAAATTTATTTTTACGCGTTAAGTCAATAAAATAATGGCGATAACCATTTTTTAGATTTTTATATGTTGACTTTTTTTTTTTAAAGTGTTTTTATTGTGTAAAACAATATTTATGCATCGCTATCTTCTGATAGTCACAACTTTTTTATTTTTCTGCAAACAGAGCTGTGTAAGGGCTTTTTTTGCGGGATGAACTGATGTTTTAATTGGTACCACTATGTTGTTTATATGAGTTTTTGATCACTTTTTATTCCATTTTATGTGCTGCGGGATACACAAAAATTTTAATTCTGTGATTGTGTTTTGTTCACTTTTTTTATGGCATTCATCATGCAGGTTAATTAACATGACAGATTTATACGGTAGGTTGTTACACACACAGCAATACTAAATATGTGTACTTTATTTTTTATCTTTTTTGGGGCTATTGGCATTTGTAAAAGGGAAAAGTGCGCTGACGTGCGTTTTTATTATATTTTTCGTGTTTGTGCTTTACTTTTTTTATTTGAAAAGAACTGCTCTGTACTGGTCTCTATGACAACTGTCAGTCACCATGCCAGGAAATGCCCAGAATTCACTGCGGGGCATGATGATATCACAGACAGCTCGGAAGTGTTTATTACACTGCCGGACTGTCAGGTGCAGACACAGCAGTGGCCATGGCTGCTGCACCAACGGAAGGCAGAAGGAGCTCCCTCCTTCTGCCTTTGTCTTAGCTGCAGTGATTGTGATAGATTGCGGCAGCTAAGAGGTTATTAAACTGCGTTCTCCGGCCACGGATGGTGTGGCATGAGGCCAGCTGCAATATACAGCTAGTCCCATCCTGCAATCTTTTTGAGCTCTGCTTGTGAGCCGGGTTCATATGACGCTTTGATCGTTTTTTATCAAGGTTTTTGTGAGGTGTTTTGAACAAAATATAGCAATCCTGGTAGTGTCTTTTATTTTTGGTCACAGTGGTCACTGTGCGGTAAAAATAAGATGCTAGCTTTACACAGCAGGTCGATACAATTATAGCGATACCCAATTTGTATATTTTTTTTATGTTTTGCTGCTTTTACACAAGATAAACACTTTTATTCGAAAAGGAAAACCCATTTTTGCATTTCCATAGTCTTTAAACCAAGGCTTTTTGATCACTTTTAAATCCATTTTTTGGAAGGCAGGGTGAAGAAAATACCGCAATCCTATTAGTTTTTTGTTTTTATTTTTAACAGCGTTCCCCGTGCTGTATTCGTAACAAGTTAGTTTTACTCTGTTCGTCCATATGATTACAGCGATACCCAAGTTATATAGCTTTTTTTATGCTGAAGCATTTTATTGTTTAAAAGAATAACTTTTTTTATTTTTCCTTATACAGAGCTGTGTAAGGGCTTTTTTTTAGCGGTATTAACTGATGTTTTTATTCGAACCACTTTGGCATATATATGACTTTTTGATAGCTTTTTATTCCATTTTATGTGCTGTGGGTTGAACGAAAATAGCAATTCTGTGGCTGTTTTTTGGGGATTTTTTTATGGCTTCCACCGTATGGGCTAAATAATGTGACAGATTGACAGGGTAGGTCTTACACATGCGGCCATACCAAATATGCGTACATTATTTCTTTTTGATCTTTTTTTGGGCAATTGGCATTTGTAAAGGGGAAAAGGGCGTTTTGCATGTTTTTTTTTTTTGGCGTTTTACTTTTAACTGTTACAGTGTGTACCAGTACATAGTAGTGCTGGTATTCAAAGTAACTGTTACAGGCAGGCCAGAAGCCTTTCGGGCTGCTAGGGAAGCCATCGGCAGCCATGATTACTTCACGACAATGCCAATGGAGACAGAAGGAGGTCTCGATCGCAGCAGCTAAAGGGTTAATCAGTGCTCACTCCATGACACAGCATGGGGCTAGCTGTAATATACAGCTGGTCCCATGCTGTGATTGTGCGGGCCCTGCTTAAGAGCCCACACGATGTCCAGGACGTACCTGTACATCCAAGGATGTACAAGTATGACCAATGTTGGGAAGGAGTTAATAATTTTAATAATAATTTGTTTAAAAAAAAAAAGTCTGTGATTTCTGTACTTTCTATTAAAATGGAGTTCCTACCATGCACCTTGATGGCATTTCGCAAGTGTGATATGTTCAGGTCCCAGAGGTGGAAATGGGCCCTCAAATGTGTTGGTTCAGAATGGAGAGCTGATTGCACAACTCTCCATTCTGCTCTATAAGAGTTTTGAATACAGCTGAACACACTGCTTGACTGTTCTCAGAACTCCCACAGACCTGCTACATTCTTAGTTAAGTTAAATATCATAATTAATGTATTATTACCTGAAGCAAAAGTATCATACATATATATCCGTGTGAAAAAATATTTGCCCATTTTTCTGATTTTTTACATTTTTTTCTTACATTTTCATTAAAAACAATGGTAATGAATGGTGATACTTCATAAATAACTTGTTACTCTACCAAACAGAAGCTGCGGGGCTGTAATGCTGAAAAATAATATCACTATAGTATATATATTCTTTAAATTATTTCCCTCTAGCTTGTGAAGGATTTTTTCCTTTCGTATTCTATTTCCTCTAGCCAGTACAGGATTTATAGTTCAGTAGCTTATAAGTATAAAATAATCTCAATGCAGCCAAAGAAAATGTAACATAGACAGCTAAGTACAGCTACATCTCCAGTTTTATAACTGAACACTTCATTAACTATAATTAAGGCACACTTTTTCGTGTAATCTACCAAAAGAAGGCTATCACTTCTGGTTTGCAGCACTGCAAAACAGAGCCAGATTCTCTAATTTCCTGTAATCAGCTGTTATCCCCAGGTCTGACCACGCTCTACCACTGCAATAAGTAGCTCTTCAGGCAATGCATATACAGATTGGTTCCACCAGAACAGAAGTCACTAAGACCACGTCCCCACGGCAAGCGTTTGCGGCCGGTCTTTTTTTCGGGTTTTCCCAAAACCCCAAACCGTCCCGAAAAACGGCCACAAACGAACACCAAAAAAAAACCTTAAAAAGAAAAAAACCCTGGGGGGAAAAAGCAAAATCCCCTTGCCCCGGGGGAAAATTTAATGGGGAAAGGGGAGGGGGAGGGCTTTTCTCTGCTCATCACCCCTTCTATTAACTTAGAATTTACTAATAAAGTATATGAAAGTATTATGTCTTAACTGGACAACCCCCCTTTTAAAAATATCTTTTTGGAAGGGTTTTAGCTTTTATCGAAAAAAGGACACAAACCCCTCTCCTTTGGCCCAAAATTTTTTAAATATAAACAGAAACCACTAGGGTAGCTTCGGTTTGCTTAAAATCAAAGAAGAACAGTGTGAAATAAACACTTAAAATTTTTGCTTAAAATTTTTTTTTTTATGTCTACGCTATTATTTGTTGCTCTGTATCAGAAAAACAGATCTCTAGTTGTTATAAAAATAATCATTTTGGTTAAAATAATATTAGATCAAATTTTTAAAATTTTTAAAAGAAAAAATTTTTAAATTCCAAGGTGAATAAAACTTTGCAATGCCCAGAGCCGGCAATAAATAAATAAATATATATATATATATATATATATATATATATTTTAGACACTTTGGATTTCAAGAAGGTTTATTTAAATTTATCAGTGTATTTATTATGCTTTGTAACCATCACCAATTATTAATATTTTCTACACAAACTCAGTTTTTTTATTGTATAGCTACAGATAAGAAACCAATTTATTTTAATCAATTCCAAACAGGAAATAAACACTGTCCTGTTTTAATTCAAACAAGTGCAAAGTTGTGAAAATTGGTTTTGTGGTTTTTTGTTTTTTTTTAATGAACATCTGGATCTTTTTTACATGCTCTTCAAATGTTTGCAACCCTATCCAAAACAAAAAACTTTCGCAGGGCCTCGTTAAATTCCCTTTTTGGTTGGGACACCGTATGGATATACTAGAATGCCAAAAATCTTTTTTAAAAAGGGCTTTGGAATCTGGACTCTACGTACCTCTGTGGGGTGTGGGTTTTTTCTGGTAAGGGAAAATTTATTTTGACTGCCCCAATTAATCAAAAAGTTTTTTGTTCTAAAAAATTTTTTTCAAGGGGGGGAAAAAAAAAAAGTCCTTTTGTGAACCCTCTTGAAAAATTGTTTTTTCAATCCTAATTTTATGTGAACAGCAGTTTTTAATAACTTTTTTTCTGCAAGTGGAAACTGCAAATTAAGGATCTAGTCATTTTAGAAGCCGTATTTCCTTTTTAAGCTAAATTTTACCCCTAAAAGAAAATATTTTGTTTTTATGTTTTTGTGGCAGGGTTTTGAAGATTTTTTCGTGGGTTTTTTCCCCCGCAATGTGAAAGGAAAGGGGAAATTTGCAGTAAAAAAATCCCCACAAATTTTCCCAACCTACCTCATGCATTTCTCAATTTCCCGACAGGAAAAAACAAATGACTTTTGGGGTGAGAGTTTTAATTTATATCCTTTTGTATCATTTCCCGTTATCTTTCTGCAGAAATTTTTCCCGCGAAAATCCACAAAGTTTCATTTTTTTTCCCAAATTTTAAATGCTTTAACAAGTGGGAGATAAAGGGGGGTAGTTTTATTGGTAGGGGTTAAGTTTTAAAATTTATTATTTTTCTGAACTATAGCCTTTTCCCCCATACCCTTTTCTTGTACTAAAAAAGTAAAACAGAAGCTAGGATATGCTTTTATTAATTAGTGGGGATCCATGCAGAGGACCTATCCATAAAGAGGACCTATCAACACTATATAAACACACAAAAATGTAAGCTTTTAAAAAATTTAAGACTTTTTCAAATTGTATACAACCCGTATTTCCTTATTTTACGAAAAAAAATTTTTATTCATTTTGCAAAAAGAGGTAAATCGGTGAGATTTCTTCTCCGGGAGACACCAATCTATACCGCATCAGAATGATAAATTTAGATGTGAAAGTTTGGCCCGGGTTTTGACGATTTTTTTGGTCTATAGTTTTAAAACAGGAAATTTGATTAATTTTTTTTAAATAAAATAATCTTTATTTAAATAGTGCCAGCATATTCCACACTATTTTATAATTGAGAGGGTATAGGTACAAACAAAAAAACGTTAATATTTAAAAGCTAAGAATCAAACAAGAGATTGGGGCCCGGGACAAGGTTAATCATTGGGTAAGGTGAACCCAAATAAGGTGAACTTAATTCATCAATTCTTCCCAATGGGCAATCAATCAGTGAAACTCAAATCCTTGTATATTATGCAGTCCAGAAAAATGAGGAGGGTACAGCTTCTTGCAGTGATGGGTATGCGTACTAGCCAGGGCGGGTCTAGGGGGCCCGTATAAGGGGCCCCGGCCCCCATCATAAGGTTGAGGCAGGGGCGGGGGTGCTAGGGAAATCCCCCGATTCCTGACTGCAGGCTTGTTAACTGTTTGCTTATCATGCATTAAAGTTAAACCCCTCAGCCCCCGATGTTGCTTATTTGAGGCTTGGGGGTTCAAAGTACCAGGCATTGGCTGTAGTGTGATGTGGGCATGCTTATGTTACTTTTTGTGCCGCCCCCCGGGGCCCCAATGGAAAAGCAAACCCTGTGCCATCGAAACAGGGAACCAGTTTAGGGGCGGTTTTTTTTTTTTTCCCATTACATAGCCTCATCTATTGGGGCCCCCCTCACCCGACCTATTAATACCTGGAGCCCCCTAAATTTCCCCTATGTGGGGCCCCCCTCACCCTACCTATCAGCTACCTGGACCCTATCAGCCTAATACCTACCGGGGATTACCTCATCTACCTAGCTACGGGGGCCCTTTTAACCCTACTCCCTGGTCCCTGGGCCTATCCCTTTTGGGGACTAACAACTCCCTACCTATGGCCATCTAACTACCTAAAATAAGTACGGGGGGCCTATTATCCCTCCCAAACGAACCCAAATTGTTCCTACCTTCCGGAGGCCCCCAACCCTACAAGAAATTTCCCAACCCTCCCTGGGCCTGAAAACTTTTTAAAACGGTTCTCCCTAGTCCCGGGGGTCATCTACTACCAGAAGCCCCTACCTCCCTCCTATGGAAATAGAATCGGGGGGACAGGCACAGTTTAGACAGTCCCCCGGGTTTAGTCCTCTGTTCCTCCCCAACCTTAGGAGACCCTCCCCTACAAGTGAGGATTCTAAGATATTTATTTTCAAATCTGTAGGGATGCATGGTGGCCGGGAGAAGTCATCTGGTTTTGGCCAGATGAGAAGAAAAGGGGAAAATGAGCAATTCAGGAAAAAAACCTGTGAGTCACAAGAAGTAATGTTATTACCCCTCATGGTCATGTATTGGGTATATACGTGAAGATTGGTACATTGGGTTTTTTCCAAAATACGGGGGATTTTTCGTCTGCAGAGCATCTATACGCTTGTTTCTACACCTATATGGGCATGTATAGGTAACATTTGGGTTTTTTAATAGATTTTGTAAAAGTCTAGTGGTATTTTTTGTGTCTTGTGGGGGTAATTTAAGGTATATTTTGGCGGGTCCAAAGTGTGCTTTTTTGGTTTGTTGGATTTGGTTTAAAATGGGATTTGTTGTAGCAGTTGATGTTGAAAATTTCGTGAGGGATTTGTTCTTTTGGTGTGCGGTTTTTAAAGGGTTAATCAGAATTTCTTACTTTACATACACTGCAGCCACAGTACACTGAGGACATATTGGACAAGATTATTCTGGTCTGCTGCTCCAATTCTACTTTTTCCCCATTACGCATCAAAATTACATTACACTTGATAAATTTAAAATCACCCCCAGAAGTAGATACATACTACAGGCTACCCCTTTTAATGGACCTCAGCTTGAGCAGAAAATTCACAGAGCTGCAAAACCCTAATCGTTCTGAAAAAGGAGTATTTGGCCCGACTTCATCTCCCTTTTTTTGAAAAGGCCCGGTTATTTTTTTGAATTCGGTGAAAATTTTTTTTTTTCAAATGAAACATATTTGAAAAAGTGTTTTTTTAATTCTATATTCATAAGGTTTTGAAGTAAAAGGTCCCTTTTTCAAAGAAGAAACTGAAGCACTAATTCAGTGCTATGATACCTTACCTTTTCCCTGCTCATTGGCGCTCCTGGCCACCCAGCTGTGCAATGAACTATTCATTTGTATGTAGCTGCGCTGTAGTCCCTCTGCACAGCAGATAGTTGGGTAGTGTATTTTGGGGAAAGACTATGAAGAGGGTGAAGGGCCTCAGCTCCAATCGGGTCCCAAAGGTTGTACCTCATCAATAATAAAGCGATGGCATTTACTAGTGATGTGCCATCCCTTTATGAGATGGAAATTTTCATTTACTAACTAGATAAAAGAGTAATAATAATCATAAGCAGCAGTACAGATATCTGGACACCTTGGGCTAATGAAATAAAACATTAGTTGTGAGAGTGGTATAGTTTATTGAGAGGTCCTCGACCAATAATATAAAACTGGAAAGATTTTATAATGCTTTACTTTATTAGGTTATTACTATCAATATCTAAGATATATTTTTACGCACATTTCAATATCGTACTGAATAAAACAGTTACAGCAGACTGTTAATACTTCCCCTTTAAACCTTACAGAAGGAATATGAAAAAGCAGTAGCAAATGGAAAAAAAACATTTAACTGTTAATCTGTCCCAGAAAAGTTTCATATGAACTGCAGTAACCTTAGCTATTGATAGACTGCTATGTCTCATACACTCAAAAGGACTTTAAACTAGACATGTTTTTTGGTATATTTAAATACAATCTCAGGACGTCTTACCTGTGCAGCAAACAGGCAGAGGAGAGGCCATATCACATGTATCAGAAACTATTGTTATATAGATAGTTTCAAACTATGAGATAAATGCTTGGAAGGCACAGATGCAAGTCTAAGGCTATGTTCACAAGTCTTATTCACGGCGTAATTGCGGGACGGATTTCACCCGCAATTACGCCGTGTGCTCCGGAGCGGGGGCTCCTCGCTCGCCGTATTTAGCGAGCAGGGAGAGAAGACGGAAACCATAGTTCTCTATGAGAACTGTGGATTACCGTAATGACTGGGACGGATTTCACCCGTAATTCGTGCAGTACGGTGCGAAATACGGGCTGAAATCCGTCCCAAAATAAGCCGTGTGAACATAGCCTGAGGCAAAGTTAGGGTCTATCCAAACAACAAGCCTCTCTAGTCTAAATCCGCATATTCTTGGAGGTCCAAAACATCTCTATGTCGGATCCGGGTCCAAAACCCCAAAGAGAGGAATAGGACTCTTAAAGAAAAACTTAAGATCCACATAAAATACTCGTCGAAAACCGCATTGTCCAACGTGGTTTTCAGCGGTAAAATCCAATGAAAATCTGACAAGTAAATTTTACTTGTTCTGTCAACGTGCCCTAATGCTAGTCAAATGTAAAGACTTCTGATACTCACTACATACTTTTTAATCTGTAAAAAGGCAAAACAAGGGGTCCCACATGTCAAAGATAACCTAGAACTAACCACATTCCTCCATACATGTTCAGTGAAGAGCACCAAGTGTTGTAAATGTACAGCTCATAGATAGTGCAGGCACCATTCACAATAAGTGTTAGCTGTATATTACAGTTAATCTTCGGTTCCAGATGTTTTAGTCTTCATATGCCCTGGTCAATACCGACCATAGCACACTTTCTGTCACATCATTGGTGACTCAAAGCATAATCATGGGGAGTGGTCTGAAGAAGGGCTCCAGGTCTGCTATATCTGCCTGCATGTAAGGCCCTTCAGTAATGCAGTGTATTATATGAATGATTAAATAATCGAATGATCAAGTCCTCTAGTAACACACAACAAATAATGTTAATAGATCTAAAAAAACAAATACAAATAAAAATACATATTAATCTTTTTCCCTTACGGCAGGTTCACAAGGCATATAGAGGTGTGTATACGTCTGCTGTTTTAGAAGAGCACACTGGAAAGCACACACTTTTAAAGCACCCTGACCCAACCCTCATTCATCCTCTCTTTTTCTGGATGCTCAGTAAGCGCATTTAAAAAAAAACAACCAAAAATTCATTAAAAAATGTGCTTAACATAAAAATGTGAGTTAAACAATAAGTCATTTTTTGATGACACATTCCTTTTAAATCAAAGACTTTTATGATGAGCCAATTATTTTAGCCAGGTTGAAACAACACACAGCAACTGGCAACTAGAAAATGTAAAGCCTTCAATGCAGAAATGAAGTCGCAATCTAAGTTCTAGCTTCTGACTAAATGTTAATAAATATTTATACACATTTCATCCAGTATGAAAACATTATAAAAACCTATAGAGAAAAATCAGGTCACTATATAAAACTAATATATAAATCAGTTAAGGGGAACCTGTCACTTAGCTTACTCTGCCCTTCCTGCGTGCCGCATAAGTTAGTTCCAGACATGTTGCCCTTGCTGTGTGCCCTATTCTGTGTAATGCAGCAGTTTCAGAGCATTTACTGCTTACATCTGACAGTTTGCAGCCCACTTAATTCATTAGAGGCGTTTCCCCGACCACCAGTTGTTTACTGCTTTCTACCTATTCACAATAATAGGTAGAATCAGCAGCAAGTGGCCATGCCTGTCATCAGGTGGGTGGTGCTCAAACCTGCTCATGAACTAAGTGGACTCCTCTCTGGCAGAGCGGGCTGCGAACTGTCAGATTCGAGTAACAAATGCATTGAAACTACTGTATTTTATAGGATAAGGGTCCATCTACACGACAATGATGTATAGTCGTTTTTTTTACATTTTTTTGGATTTTGAAACTGATGAAAAACCGTCTGCTACACAGCTTGGATTTTCTGATGGTCAGATTTCAAAACTACGGTTTTTCAAAAATTTGGAACAAGTACATTCTTTTCCCATTCAATTGGCTGAACCTGAAAACCAACGCAAAAAAAGGGCCAAAAAATGAGAACCAATTGTAAAATACTGGTCGGATTCTGCTTAGAATTACTCATTAATAATTAGCCTAAGGAAATAAACTGCTGGAAACAGCATCTCTGTCATTTGCTTTTGCTTAGAAAAGAGATTTGACTGTAGCTCTTCTCTCTACGGGGCTACGGCCCTTATACTTCTATTTTACTACTCTACTCATTCGTGACTTGACTGAAAAAGGTCGCTGTGACCGAAAGGTCAATTTGACACATAAGTCACTGTACACTGAATATATGTCCTATCTGGAGCGTGTTAAATAAAATTCATATTGCATCGAGATTGGAGTGCAGTCAAATCTCTTTTCTAAGGGTTAGTCTGTCTACTGACTAGCACCCATGAAATAGAAACTTTACAGATATCCTATCTCATGAGTGCCATCCATTTCTACCTTGTGTATTTGCTTTTGCTGATCTTAGCAAGGACAGAATATGCTAAGTGACAGGTTTCCCTGAAAGCAACAATTCTGCTTCTTGTTAAGTGGAAATAAGTAGAATCTAAACAAGGGAAATATTGTAGCGTTTGTTTGTTCTCCTGGCATTCACATTAGATTCCTTCAAATATTCTACTTTCTTTCCAAATTTCAAAAATGTACTAATAGGTTAACTAACTCTCTAAGACAGCAGCAATAGGGCATGGGTACAACCTTTTCTTATCTAAGGGTTATATTGTCAAAATGAATAACATCCGAGAGCTGCGATAAAGCTTATAGCATAATTATCTCAAATGCAAGTGACCTTTTACTTCTGGGTGCTCCATTTTTATGAAAAATGTGAGTCTTCTGACAAATAGGTGGGAACCAACATATATGCATATCTTTTTCCACTTGTAGAGGCAATTACAAACTTTTACTAACATAACTACAATAGAGTAAATCCACATATATATGGCCACTTTTTTCTATTCCGCTATGGAAGTGCTAAAACAGGGGGATCAGGAGATCCATATTCTCCAGATATGCCATAAATGTGGATTCTGTGGATTTTCTGTGAAGGAATAGATGTGTCAAATGGGAATATCTCTTTAAAGGAGTATTCTTTGAAAACCTATGCACTAAGCTAAGCTGAGAGCAGGGTATAACTACTACTGAAAACACTATAAAAATATACCAGCTATTCACCATCTCCTTTTATGGCTACACTAGGCATAACAGAGTAATAGTCTTTCCAGGATTATCTGACATATGTTTCTTAACTACTGGGTCACAGAAAATGGCACAATGGGACACAAAGTGTGCACCCTACTGGAAAGCCATAACGTACAAACTGCGTGTATGATACATTTGTATATGGCTACCCACAACCTTGTTAAAAAAAAAGACAAATACTACATAGTAAACATTTTCTTTGTGCACTGTTGTGTCAAAAAAGGTCAGCTGATGGCCTCAACATATGTGGCCTAAAAATATGTGTGATTATTATAGTCATAGGGCATTATGGCAGTGTGAATGTAAGAAGCTCCATGTGTGTGCCACTTGAGTGGGTCCAGCTGGAAAAAGGTATTTCTTTGTTGTATTTCGCGTTAAAGACCTAGAGAAGAACTGGGAATTGGGAATCCCCAGTACAGATCCTGAGCTAACTAGGCTTATAAGGAGCCACTTGGGAGAGATCTTTAAGAATTATGATAGTTCTTTAAAAATCCCTCCTCCAACCCCTAGCCTGAGGAAGAACAGGTGCTAATAACCTGTAAGAGCCAGGATCAGGTGATTACTAGTATGAACATAGCTGTTTGTGGTACTGGACACTAGACTCAGACCATGCATGTTTTTATCACTATCTGACATGATATCAGATTAAACCTTACCCGTTTTGGGTAATTTAGGATTAATGAGAGAAAAATAGCCTTATCTGTCCTATGGTGGACTTAGGGGTTTTTGTATTATTTTCTTTATGTATTTATTGCACAGGCAATCCAGATATACTATATTTTTCCTGTGTATAGGGTCTAATTAGGGATATATTTCCCTTAGGTTCCAGGTGGATCGTCCTTATTGGGACGAACACCCACAATTGTAATAGGTAGTTCCCTTTTGGGTCAGTATCTAGGGATAGTATCTTCAATTGTTTGGCTGTTTGTATTTTGGAGTATATTTGACTCCTTTTATGTGTATATTTATTAAAAGTTAGGTTTTATGGTCTAAATCCAGTGAATCCCCCAGAAAAATAATTGTTTAAGGTATTTGTATTACTTCCACAAGCTTCTCACAATAGTTGGTAGGACTTTTGGCCCATTCCAGCTGACAGAAGTGGTGTAACTGAGCCAGTTTGTAGGTTGCCTTGCTTGGACCTTCCTTTTCAGCTTTGCCCATAAATTTTCAATAGAACTGCCACTCCAAAACATTGACTTGGTTATCCTTAAACCACTTTTTAACCAGTTTGGAAGTATGCTTCAGGTCATTGTCCATTTAGAAGATCCATTTCCGCTCAAACTTTAACTTCCTGGCTGATGTCTTGAGATGTTGCTTCAGTATTGCCACATAATCTTCTTTCCTCATGATGCCATCTACTATGTGAAGTCCCTCCTCCAGCAAAACAACCCCACAACATGATGCTGCCACCAACGTGTTTCACAGTTGGGATGGTGTTCTTAGACTTCCAAACTTCTCCCTTTTTCCTCCAAACGTAACAATGGTCATTATGGCCAAACAGTTCAATTTTAGTTTCATCAGACCACAGGACATGTCTCCAAAAATGTCTTTATTCCTGTGTGCATTTGCGAACATTAACCTCTTAAGGACCCAGCCAGTTTTAGCCTTCCTGACACAGTCCTATTTTTGAAATCTGACATGTATCACTTTATGTGAGAAATAGTTTTTGACACTTTTATCTATCCATGTGATTCAGAGAAAGTTTTCTCGTGACACATTGTGCTTTACGTCAGTAAGAAATTTTTGTCCTTAGAATCCTTGTTTGTCAAAAAATATCAACATTTCGTGAAAATTTTTAAAAATTTTCAAAAATTTCTGCGTGCAAGACAGATCATTATTTACCGCAAAATAGTTTATAACTAGCATCTACCATATGTCCACAATAGATTGGCATCGTTTTTAACATTTTCTTTAGATTTGTTTACATTAGGGGCTTAGAAATTTAGTAGTAATTTTTCACATTTTGAAAAAAATTTGCAACACTGATATTTTTAAAGATCAGTCCAGTTCAGTCCATACGTGGTTTTGAGTGGCCTGTATGTTAGATATCCCCATAAATGACTCCATCTAAGAAACTCCACCTCTTAAAGTATTCAAAACAGCATTTAGGAAGTTTATTAACCCATTAAGTGTTTCACAGAAATTAAAGCAAAGTGGAGGTGACACTTCAAAATTTCACTTTTCTTGCAGAATTTCACTTTTTATCCATTATTCACTGGGACACAATAGATGTGACCATGGAAATGCAACTTAATATTGATTCCCCCAATTCTGCCATATTTACAGATATCCTATAGCAGGCCTTAGTGTGCTATTTGGCTTAACCATAAGCCTCAGAATAGGAGGAGCACCTTCTGGACTTTGAGGTCTCATTTTTAATAAAATGAATGACGTCACAGACAGCCTGGAAGGCATTGTATACTTTCCAGGCTCTCTGGTAAGAGACCAGACAGCCTGGTCAGGGCCGATGCTGCAGCGGTCGTGCGACCTCTGTTTTAGAGTTCACACGATCCACAGGACATATCCATAAGTCCAGGTGCATTAATCCCAAATGACTTGGATGTATGGATACATCCAAGGTCGTTAAGGGGTTAATCTGACTTTTCATTGTTTCTTTTGGAGAAATGGCTTCTTCCTGGCAGAGTGGCCTTTCAGCCCATGTTGTACAGTACTCGTTCATGTGGAAAATGGCACAATCTTATCAGTTTTCCGCCAGCATTTCACAAATTCTTTTTGCTTTTGTTCTTGGTTGCTATCCATTAGAACCAAAACACATAATCTTGGACACAAAACCCTGTTCCTTCCCCTGGTTTATGAGGGCCCTGGACATTTCCAACTTGTTTTAGTTTTATAATTGTTTTACAGATGAAAAGGCAACAGGCACCTTCAGGTACCTGGAAATTACAGCCAAGGATGATCCAGACTGGTGCAACTTCACAATTCTCTTTCTGATTTCTTTAAATGTTTTCATGATGTTACACAAGAACAGGTGTTTCTGGTGGGTTTTTAAAAATACATTTTTATGCTCTAATTAGCTAGTGTTCCCTCCAAAGACAAAAACATCATATCAGGCTGTCCCAAATTTTTTAAGGCATGTAATTCTAGTGTGGTAAACTTTTGACTTTGAAAAATTTTAAAAAAAATCCCTTAAAAAATTTTTCTCTCATTTTTTGGCTTTTGGCCCAATATAAAAAATTGGGGGAATCCTAATTGACCTAAAGGGAAAGGGTTTTTCCCTGTTTTCATGTCAAGTAGTGAGAAAAACATACATGTGTCTTTTTACATAGTGTATGTAAACTTCTGGTTTCAACTGTATATTGTAATGTTGGTTTGAAATGTTGTACACTGACCTGTCATTGTTCAGTGTATGAAGAATAAAGCTGGCTGAGGTCAGTTTTAGGTATTGTGCAGGGGGAGGATTTTTTTGAAAAAAGGGTTTCTAACCTGGGGTGTTGATGGCGAAGCTAAGGGAACCCCTGAAATTCAAGCTGTAGAAGTTTACATTGTTATATTTTCCCAGATTATACGTTGAACATGTACCAAAAATATGGTGTGAATTAAGCCAACATTAAAAAATTTTTTTAAGGCCTTTTAAGTCAAGGAAAGGAATATAAAAAATAAAATGGGCTTATAAATTTTAAAATTTATGGAATATTGTAAACTTTTTAAAGGGTTTTCAAAAGAAAAAAATAGTTCCATGATTCCTTCTACTTGGAAAAAAAATTCTAAGTACAGCAAGACAATATACTTTTGCATGATCGGAAAATAAATAAGAAGGGTTTTTTTGCTTTTTGAAATTACACACACTTTCTATTTTACATTCATAAAGAGTCTGCTATTAACATTAGCTGCTACATTTGAATCTTGCCTACTAAATGTTATTAAAAAGAAAAAATTCCTTAAACAGTAAATTTTTACCTGTGTTGCAAGATATTTAATGGGGAATTAGAAACAGGTGCTAAAATCTTCAACCTCCTTACATAACGGCTAAAATTTTCCCAAAGCCCTTTTTATGCATTGTGCCATGAGGTCCGGGCCACCTCTTTTTCCCAAACAAATGTATGCCAAACAAAATGTTTTGATTCCAAACAGGACTTTTACCATATATAAAAAAAAATTTGATTCCAAACAGGACTCATACTATATATATAAGTGTGTGCATATATATATACAGTACAGACAAAAAGTTTGGACACCTTCTAATTCCAACATTTTCTGTATTTTCATGACTATAAAAATTTTTAGATTCACATAAGGGATCAAAACATAATTAACACATGTGGAATTATTACCGTTTAAATCGATATAAAACCGACTGAGTAAAGCCAAGGGGACCTACTTTTACCCAAAAAAAAAAAAACCCGGGGAAAAAATTGACTAGTTGCCAGGGTGGAAAAAGCGGGGTTTTCTGGTAAATTTTTTTTAAAAAAAAAATGGGATACCAATAAAAAAAACATGGCAGTTAAATGTCCCCCTAGGGAGTTATAGGCAATGTTGGCCCCCTAGGGAGGTATAGGAGTATATGGGCCCCCTAGGGGTATAGGCAGGTAAGCCCCCAAAAGGACTTTTATGTCCCCAAAAGGCAGGTATATGGCCCCATAGGGCCATAGGGAGTAAAGGCAGTTTTATGTCCCCCAAAAGCAGATTATAGGGAGGTATATGGCCACTACGAGGTAATGGCCCCCGGGATAGGTCCCCCCCCCAGCCAGGTTAGGCGGGTTAGGAAAGTATAGGGGAGGCTTTAGGAAGGGATAGGGGCGGGTGTAGGGAGGAAGGGCGGCGTAGGCAGGTAAGGCAGGTAAATTTTACAGGGGTGTAGGGGGTTTAAAAAATAAAAAAACAAACCACTTACCTGGCTCCCGTGCCCGTCTCCCCGCCACCTGCCTCCCGTGTTGGCCTCCCCCCGCGCTCTCCTCGGGCTTCTGGGACGGGGGGGATGTCATCAGGCCGCGACGAGCTGATGACCACACTGCCGTGCCGAAACTCGGACGGGCCAGGTTGCGGGCCGCCCGGGGTCCATGCGGAGCGCTCGCTCCGCCCCCAGTGGTATCCCCCACCTATTGCGCTCGGGAGGAACGCTATGGTGAAGGGATCGCTGACAGGCCCGGGGGGGGGGGGGGGGGCCACCCAGCTCCCGGGCCGTGCGCTCACTCGGCCTTCAGTTATATGCCTCCCCGAGGGTCGCATATAAACTGAAGTGTCCCTTGCCGTGCCCGGGCCATCGCACGCCAAAGCGCACAGTAAATCGGTATAAGCCTGGGGGAGATTTTTCGCACATTTTTTGTGCTGAAAAACTTGGTTATCCCCAAGTTATACGGTACTTAACAAAAAGTGGGGAAACAACGAAAAATAGGTTTTATATTCTGGGTTCTTAAAAAGTAGAACCTTTTGTTTGATATTGGTTGCAACTCTTGGCTTTCTTTTGATGAGCTTCAAGAGGTAATCACCTAAAGGGTCTTCCCAAACAGTCTTGAAGGAGTTCCCCCGAGATACTTAGCACTTTTTGGGCCCCTTTTCCTTTCACTCTGGGGGTCCAGCTCACCCCAAACCTTTTGATTGGGTTCAGGTCTGGTGAATTTGGAGGCCATTCTGGCGTACACCCCCCACTCTCCCTTTCGGTCAAATACCCCTTTTAAAAGCTGGAGGTGTTTTTATGGGGTCTTTTGTCCTTTTTTAAAAAATAAATGATGGCCCCAAAATGGTACAAGAGGTAAGCAAGTGCTTGGGGGGAAAACCTTTTGCTGGTTCAGTATTCCTTTCAATTTTGAATAAATTCCCCAAAGGCACCAGAAAAGCCCCCCACCCCATCACCCCTCCTCCTCCATGCTTCACAGTGGGAACCAGGCATGTAAAAACCATTTGTTTCCCTTTTTTGGCCACAAAGACCGGGGGGTTTTGGAACCAAAGATCTAAAATTTGGACTTAAGACCAAAGCACAGTTTCCCTGGTCTAAGTCCACCCCCTTGTGTTCTTTCCCCAAAAACAAGTCTCTCGCTTGTTGCTTCCTTAGCAGGGTTTCCTAGCGCTATTTTACCATGAGGCCTGCTGCACACATCTCCTTTCCAGTTGTTGTAGAGATGTGTCTGTGCTAGAAATCTGTGTGGCATTGATGGCTCTAAACTGAGCTGCTGTTTAAACCCGTTTTTTTGAGGTGGGGACTCGGGTGAACTTTCCCCGCAGAGGGGATCTTGGTCTTCCCTTTTCCCGGGGGGTCCCCATGGGCCAGTTTCTTTGCAGCCCCTTGTGGTTTTTTGCTACGCACTTGGGCCTTTCAAAGTTTCCCCATTTTTTGGGGTGATGCCTTTATTCTTAAAATATTGATGGCCATCGTTTTTTTTTTTCTTAGTGTTTTTTTTTGGCCATAATAAAATTTAACAGTCCATTCAGTAGGATTCAGCTGTGTATCCACTGACTTTGGACACACAACTGATGGTCCCCCCTTTTTATAAGGCAAGAAATCCCCTTATTAACCTGACAGGGCCACTTGAAGTGAAAAACCATTTCAGGGGGACCACCTCTTGAACTCATCAAAAGAATGCCCAAGAGTGTAAAAGCAGTATCAAGCAAAAGGGTGATACTTTAAGAACCTAGAATATAAGCACTTTTTAGTTGTTTCATACTTTTTTGTTAAGTATAATCCACTGTGTTAATTCATGTTTTGATCCCTTTTCAGGGGAATCTAAATTTTCACAGAAAACTGTGGAATGAGAAGGTGTGTAGTATGTATGTATGTAGATATAAATTGTGTGTGTATATATATATTAAATATATAATATATTTTAAAATTTATAATTATTCCTTTTGGGAATAAAAACCCATTTTGTTTGGCATCAACATTTGTTTGGAAAAAAAAACTGGGGGCCCTGGACCTGCTGGCAGCGGTGATAACAAGGAGCTTGGCACAAATTTCAGCCAGTTATGTCAAGCGAGGTTGAAGTATTTAGCAGCCTGTTGCTAATTCCACATTAAATACTCTTGAGCAACACAGGTAATTTTTGGTATACATTTCCCACCTAGTAAAATATGGCAGTTTATTGAACATAAATGGGTTTTTTTTTTTCCCAAAAAATTGTTTTTTTTGAAAACTAACCTCAGAAAAGTCGAGCTGTGTAGATTACAGCTCGGATTTACTATGGTGGTCTATGGGGACAATTTTACAGGATTTTGACTGTTCTCAAATCTAAAATCCATGTCAAAATCTGACGTAAAAACAATGTTATGTAGACATTCTCTGACAGGTTTTCTTCAAAGAGTATGCTTTATTTACAGTAGCAACATTAATCTTTCCATCAACTCTTACCGACTTTCCAGTCCCTGCTGAGCAATGCATCCCCGCAAACTGATGTTGCCACCACCATGCTTCACAGTGAGGATAGTGTGTTCAGGGTAATGTGCAGTGTTTCCCCGCTCACATAGCATATGGCATTTGGCCAAAAATTAAAATTTTTGGGCCATTGATCAGAGCACCCCTTCCCATTCTTGCTGTGTCCCCTACATCGTTTTTTACAAACAGGACTTCTTATAGCTTACTTTCAAAAATGACTTTCTTCTACACGACTAATAGTTGTCCTGTGGCAGATTCTCCCACCTAAGCTGAGGCCAGGCTCGGACTTGCCCAACGGAGATTTAGTAAAATCCCCTCTGGGCCCCAAGCTCCAATGCGGGACTACCACTGCCATCGCATTCCCTGCCGTCGCATCCTGCCTCAGAAAGCATATGCCCCTTTAATCCCCCGGGCTGCACGTCTTTGAAAGCAGAGCTCCCTCTGTCTACCTATGACAGGGTTCACTTTAAAAAGCCTGGTCTACTAGATGCATTGTGGAAACGAGAGATGAGTTGTTTTATTTTTTTCTTTTCTTTCAGTAATGAGGCCCTACCTACCAACCACCTGGGGCGTACCATCACTTACCTACTTGGGGCCCACCTTCCCAACCCTACTAATTGGGGCCCCCCCATAAACCTTTTTAAATGGGGGGCCACCTTCACCTCCTAACTGGGGCCCCCCTTTAACCTACGTAACCAATGCCCACCTATCACATACCTTCCTGAGGCTCACCATCACCTACCTACTTGGGGCCTACCATCACCAATTTTGGGGGTTCCCCCATCCCCCTTTTACCTACCTGGGGCTCCTACTGTTTTACTTGCCTGGGACCCACCTATCACCTACATATCAGAGGACCACCTATCTACTTGAGGCCCACCTACCATCTACCTACCTGAGACCCAACTACTATCTACCGACATGAGGCCCATTTCCCTTTATGGGGCCTACAACCTTTCCACCTTGGGGCCCTTTTGAACCACCTAACTAGGGCCCCCACCTACCTACCCAACTGGGACCCACCTATCATCAACCTAACTATGGCCTATCTTCCTTCCTAACTAAGGCCTACTTATCTACCTGGGGGCCTTTTTGCCGCTTTGAACTACCTACCTTAAATCGGACACCCAATGCCCACCTACTACTTTGGCTCCCCCCTTACCTACCTGGGGCCAACCTTTCACCTGCCTACCACTGCCTTACACCACCTAACTAGGATACCAATCTGCCCGGGGGGCTGGGTTTTCCAACTAGGGTATCAACTTATCCAGCGGGGTCTACCTACCTAAAAAGGGCCTACTTACCTACCTGGAGCTTTGCCCATTTATCTACCTACCTAGGGCCTTGCCTACCTACCCATCTGGAGCCTTGCCTACCTACCTCATAATATGATTCTGAGAGGCACAAGCCATAGCTATAGCACAATCTCCAGGGGCTTAATCCTCTCTCCCTCCCACCAACCTCTCTCCCCCCCCTCCCCATAGTTTATCGGCCTCTAAATTGCCTCACCGACATCCCCCCCGGGGGGAAATTTGTACATAGTTGGTAATAGGTAAAGAAGTGCTGGAAAAGTGAGAATTGTAAGATATTTCAAATATTCTAAGAAAAGGGATAACAAAAACTCATGAGAGTATAGAACGACACATGAAAGAAGAGAATGACTCATCAGATAAGCGTCCTGTAGCCCTGGATGTCAGGAGTTATTTTCCTTCTATGTTCGATAAGTGCTGTATTCATTGCCACACGGTAGTTACCTGAGCTGGTGTCTGATCACTATGTGGGCTGCATATGGCGGTTTTGTAGGTTATATTAGTGCTTGTATAGTGGCAGCAACACTTGTGCCTGGTTGTAAAAGTGAGTGCACACCTGTCCCTGACCCTGTAATTAGAGGATATTTTTACTTTCTTGATTTGTGTTTATTAGTGTTTATTTTAGAAAGTGGGAGGTGGAAGACCAAGGGAAAATTTGGGTAGGTTGTGAAATTGGAAAGTTGGCTGGATGGGGTAGAGGGAAATAAGGAGTAGAGCATGATGGAGCCACTTAACCATGTGTTCCAAATCTAATAAATGATTAGACCGTGTGTCAAAAGTGATGAGACAACCAACATGACACGGATGTGTGAAGACAGACATATGACCACATGGTATTTGTGTACTTTCAATCCATTTCTTTTTATTGGCACACTGTATTAAGGTGTGTTAAAAATGCAAACCATTTATATCCTAGAGGCCTAAAAATTACCAGGTAATATTTTTATGTACAGTAGTTGCAGAGTGGGCCCCCAGGATCAACTCCCCTGTGGGCCCAGGCCGTCCAGTCCAACAATGGCGGTGCTCTCCTTGTCTGGGCTTTCAGTTAGTGGAACGTCTATGTTTCTATATCTCATGTTAGCAGTGTGTGGCTACACTTTTTCATTTTAATGATGTTGTATTGAACTACTCCATGAGATATGTTCAAAGCTTGGGCTATTTTTTTAAAAGCCGACCCACGCCATACACTGGGTGAGCCGACGAGGAGCTGTTACCTACTGAGCTGTCCTGTGTTTCTTTTCTTGTTCCATGATGATGTGTATTCAATAATGTTCTGTAATAAACCTCTGAAGCTTTCAGAAAATAGCTGTATTTAGCTTGAGAATACATTTCATACAGGTGTACTCTACATTCTAATCAGGTGACTTCTTAAAGCAATTAGTCACACTGGATTTTATTTAGGATATCAGAGTACAGGGGGCTGAATACAAATGCATGCCACACTTTTCAGTTTTCTCATTTGCAAAAATTTGGAAGAGCATGTATAATTTTTTTTTTACACTTCAAAATTATTTGCTGCTTTGTGTTGCTCTATCACATAAAATATCAATAATTTACATTTAAGTTTATGGCCTATAATTGTTTTTAAGAGGAGAAATACAGTTCATGGGGTATGAATACTTTTGCAATCCACTTTATATCTTTCCACTTCCAGGTTCTAAACTGACTAACACTTAAAAATTAAAGGAACACTACAAGAAAACTTTCACGCTGGGGGTAATTAACTTCACAAAGCTCACCAAAATGCTTCCTTAGACTTTTTTGACTGATTAAAAAAAAATGGTGGAGAAACAACAAACTGCTTGATGACATGACATGCCTAAACAGTTGTAATTTTGTGAAAATGGTATATGTACCCAAAAAAAAGTACTTTACAATAACCAGCTACAATCTATATGCCGGATGCCTTTTTGCAAAAAATGCAATGTGTGAAACCATCTAAAAAGTACAGTATATGGCTTTATCCAAATTTATTATGTGCTTGTATAAGAAAGAAAAAAATAGTCTATCCTGACTAACAAAATGTATCATAACACAGCTTGGATCCTTTTCAGAGCAAAAAACAATCTATAAAAAAATAAAGTCTACAATTAGTGAAAATTAAATTCGTACAATCATCACCCAATAAAAGGTTAATTACAGGCCTGAAGGGTGGTGCAGGAAAACTAGTTTTAATGCACTGTCCCCGTCCAGTCCATTTCACTAGCTACAAGACCCCAGAGTAACACCATACCACATGGAATACCTAGTAGTACACAATACAGTTATTAAATAAGCATTTCCCCTTAATGACTAGAACCAACAATTCACTCCATAAGCGGTAACCAAGGGGTTTTCTTTTGCTGCATGTGCCTTTTCACATTACTGCTGAATAAGCCAGGCAAAAGTGTTGCATACCGAGTATACAGTAGCTTAACCGCTTGTATCCAACAATTAGTAGTGACTGAGGTCCCCAAGTGGTTTTTCAAAGGAAGGTAGAATGGCTGTCATTGCATGAGAAGCCCTGAAATGTGTACTCCTTAAAAGTTTGCCTGTCAGTTTTAAGCTGACAGCCACAACACACTACAATGTCGAAGTATTGCAAAGTGTTATCTAAGAAAGGGGTCCCCAACCGCTGGTCTGAGGACTGGCACCGGGCCATAGCCCATCCCCTGCCGGTCCACGGCTCCGGCAACACCTGATGCCGACCACCCGCTGACCTGAGTCCGGGTGTCGGCATCTGCTCTTCGTGGCTGGATTACAGTTAGCAGCTGCATATGGCGTGCAGCTGTTTCGCTCTAGAGAAAGCAGGAACGGTTCATTACCATCCCTGCTTTCCCTATCGCTGTAGATGCGGCGCTCAGTGAGCTCCGTATCTACAGCTATCATCAACAACGCAAGGAGTGTGATGCAGAGGTGTCATCACACCCCCTGCGCCGCGGGATCTCGCCAGAGGCAACCTCTCTGCAGGGGATCCGGGGACGGTGAGTAACTTTCTTCTCTTTTTTTTTTTTCTTTTTTTACCAGCCTGGCCAACTACAGGGGAGAATATATCTATTATCACTACTGGGGCCATATATCTATTAATTATCACTACTGGGGGAGCATTTATCAGATTATCACTACTGGGGCCATATATCTATTAATTATCACTACTGGGGAGCATATATCTTTTATCACTATTGTGGCCATATATATATTAATTATCACTACAGAGCATATATATTAGCGAGGGGAGCGCGCGCGTAGCTTGGGCCTATATAATAGGTGGGCGGAGAGTTTCATTATCCACATCTGGAGAGCATATATCTATTTATCACTACTGTTGTATTTCCTTTATCTATAAGTGCGTGGGAACTACTACAGGGGCCATATTATCTATAAATTTTTATAGACTGCAGGGGAGCAGATATCTATTGATTATCACTACAGGGGAGCATATCTATGATATTAAATTAATCACTACTGGGAATATATTCTATTAATTATCACTAACTGGGGCATAATATCTATTAAATATCACTAACGGAGGAGCATATATCTATTAATTATTACTACAGGGGAGCATATATCAATTATCACTACTGGGGCCATATATATTATCACTACTGGGGCCATATACCTAATAATTATCACTACTGGGGAGCATATATCTATTATCACTACTGGGGTCATATATCTATTAATTATCACTACTGGGAAGCATATATCTATCAATTATCACTACTAGGGAGCATATATATATATTATCACTACTGGGGCCATATATCTATTAATTATCACAACTGGAGAGCATATATCTATTATCACTACAGGGGAGCATATATATATTAATTATCACGACAGGGGTCAGGGGCCATATATTTCTAATTATCATTACTGGGGAGCCTAAACTATAATTGTCACTACTGGGTAGCCATATATCTATTAGTATCAACACAGGGGAGCATATATATATTAATTATCACTACAGGGGAGCATATATCTATTAATTATCACTACTGGGGCCATATATTTATTTATTTATTATCACTGCAGGGGCCATATATCATCACTACTGGGGCCATATATCTATTTATTATCACTACTGGCGCCATATATTTATTTATTATCACTACAGGGGCCATACATTTATTTAATTATTATCACTGCAGGGGCCATATATTTATTATCACTACTGGGACATATATCTATGTATTATCACTACTGGGGCCCTATATTTATTTATTATCACTACAGGGGCCATATATTTATTTACATATTTATTATCACTGCAGGGGCCATATATTTATTTATTATCACTACAGGGGCAATATATTTATTATCACTCTAGGGGCCATATATCTATGTATTATAACGACTGGGGCCTATAACTATATATAACTACTGGGGCCATATATTTATTTATTATCACTACTGAGGCCATTTATTTATTTATTATCACTACAGGGGTCATATATATATCTATCATTACTACAGGGGGCATATATGTATTTATTTATTTTCACTACAGGGGCTATATGTCTATTTATTTATTATCACTGCAGGGGCCATATATTATCACTACAGGGGCCATATATTTATTTATTTATTATCACTGCAGGGGCCATATATCTATTAATTATCACTACAGGGGCCATATATCTATTTATTATCACTACTGGGGCCATATATTTATTTATTATCACTACTGAGGCCATTTATTTATTTATTATCACTATACTGAGCCATTTTATTTATTTATTACACTAACAGGGTCATAATAATTCTCTCTCTCTCTCTTTACAACTGGGCCATATATTTATTTATCATGTACTACAGGGGCATATAATCTATCATACTACAGGGGGCCATATATGTATTTTAATTATTTCCTACAGGGGGCTTTATATGTCTATTATGTTATTAACACTGCGGTGCCAATATAATATCACTACAGGGGCCCATATATTTATTTATTTATTATCACTGCAGGGGTCATATATTTATTAGCACTACTGGGGCCATATATTTATTTATTATCACTACTGGGAGCCTATATTTATTTGTTATCACTACAGGGGCCATATATTTATTGATTTGTTATTACCACTGACAGATAATTATTCTCTTTACGACAATTAAGATACCCCCCCTAATGTACTTCAGTATATATCTCTCTCTCTCTTTTTATCCATCATTAATGGGCAGGGGGCAATGTATCTATCGCCTAAAGACTACAGGGGCAAATAATTTCTATAATGACAGAGCAGATTATCATATTATATTATATACATGTAAAAATGCTGATCAATATTACTGCAGGGGACAGATTGTCAGCTCGGTGGATCAGCATATTATATAATACTGACCCCACAAGCTGACAATCAGTCTGCAGTTATCTAATACTGGTTGAACCACCATACTTTACCCCTAAATAACGAGCGCGTTAAGACCTGTCGACGCAAGGGAGGGTACATGAGAGCCCTTACTGGAACCCCAGGCCCATTTGCCTGTCCATGCCTGCTTACGTGCTGCCCTAGCGGCAGACTCAAACTGGTGACAGTCCCTGCGCTGCTAAAGTGCTGGGGCCCGTCAGAAGGAAGAATAGTCAGACAGTCCGGGGTGATTACCAACTCAGGAACGCCAAGCCACAAATCAAACCATAGGAATAAACGTAAACTAGCCGGGGTCATAAAGCCAAAACGGGAGCAAGGTACAAAAACAGAAGACAAGTCGTGTCAGGAGAACAAGCCGAGGTCAGGTACACAGGTAAACAGACAATAAAAAATAGCACAGGAGAATATCGCAGGCGCAGCACTCAGCTAGCAGGGAGTTTAAATGTGATTCCCAGATACTGCCCCTGTAGCTGATTGGAGCGGCCTCCGGGTCCTCCCATTGGCTGTGCGACTTGCCTCGTGTCAGGAGTGGCTGGGTGCCCTCTGTCACTCACAACAGGTGCCCAGCAGACTGTCTATCAGGGTGGGGTCGCTGATCAGCTGCTGCAGACTCTTCCTCCCTGCAAGCCGAGCGCTGCCCATCCCTGACATATACACTTTATTGTGTTTTTTTTTCTGTGTGTGATTCTAAACATCCATCCCCCTCCATAACCACGCTCCTAATAACCACGCCCTGATAACTATGCCCCTGATAACCCTGCCCCCACTGGGCCATGGAAAAATTGTTGTGCATCAAACCAGTCTCTGGTGGAAAAAAGGTTGGGGACTGCTGATCTAAGATAGCATTTTCTAAAAGTACCTTTGTGTAACGAATGTGACTAAAAATAAAAGCAAACAAAATATCAATAAAGTTTGATTCATTTGTTTATTTTTTCTTACTTTTTTGGTTGTCAGGTCTTCCAGACAATGGATCATAAACTGTCAAAAAGTTTTACTAAAACTACAGGTCATTCAAAAAAGAAGCCCTCACACAGAAAAATCAAAATAAAAAATAACTAGGTATTGCCCTCAGTAAAATGTCTTAAAAACAAAACAATAAAAATTATTTTTCCATTCCTTTAAAAAACCCTACTAAAAGTTATACAATATCATTTATATCTAAAATAGTCACATTTAAAAATGCAATTTGTCTTATTACAGAATTCACTATGCCAATGAATTAAAAAAATAGTTATAGCTCTTAAATGAAAAAGAAATTAAAAAAACAAAAAAAAATGCTTTATCAGTAAGGTCCAAAATGGGATGATTTCTAAGGAAAGTACCACTAGTACCATCACTCTTCTGTCAACCACTAACAGTCATCTGTCAGTTGCACATTCCCCAAATATATTAATGTTTCACCTTTTGAGTAAAATTGGCTTACAGTTTTTAGAAACCAATTCAGTTCCAAAGTGGCTTTGAAGGTTTTGTATGTTTAAAAAGCTATAACTAACCCCATTTTAAAAACTGCACAACCCAAAGTATTCAAAACAGTATCTAGGAATTTGATAAACCTGTAGGTGATTTATAGGAAGTAAATCAAAGTGGAGGTGAAATTTAGAAATGAAACTTGTTTTGATAGATTATAAGTTTAAGTTCATTGCTTTTAGGAACACAGGATATATTAGCAGAGAAATGCAACTCAGTTCACCAATATTCAATACTTGCCCGCTGTCTCGCTGGTCTTTGGTTTACTTCTGACTCTGGACAAACGGAACGTCACTCCTGCAACCGGCAATTAGCAGTCACGTGAAATTTACTGGCGACACCAATGAGAGAGTTTATTTCTGAATGGTGATGTCAGGCAATGGCAATGGTGACGTTCGTTCAGCATGAGTCAGTAAACAGAAGAACAGCAGATACAGCATACAGAGCAGCATAGTTGAAAGTAAAGGTGAGTAAAAACTTTATATTAACGGGGCAGCAATGTCCTAAAAAAATTGTATTATAAATGACTCAGACAACCCCTTTTAAGTGTTAATGTCTTAAAAACTAAAATAACAGACACACATAAGAGATACATCATTGAAGACAGCATGTCTGTTACTCAGAGAGGGCAGCACAAGAGGTGGTGGCAGATTCCCTTTAACACAAACAGTATTACCAGACAAAATCTGCCTGTTATAGTTGGAGATACAGCATTCAAGAGTGCAATCCAACTGTACTTGAAGCACTATCTGAAGACCTATGTAAGATTTTGGGTCTATAATCATCTTTACACAGCAACCCATTAAACCTTCTTCTGAGGCCAGTTCGTAGCGAGCTATAAGCCAACCTCAGGAAACAGGGAGAGGGTCATGTTTGCGCAGTTCTCCCAATTCTATTCTATGGCAGTTACATATATAGATGAGCGAGTATTCGGGTTATGACCCAGATCGAAAAGGGAATTTTACTTCTTGGCAAATCCCCTTTAAATTGAAAAAGGTAACTCCAAGCATTGTTTTGAACTGGGGTGTCAAACTCATTTTCACCAAGGGCCACATCAGCATTATGGCTGCCCTTAAAGGGCCACTGTGAGCCACATGGTTGATAAAAGGCCAATATGTCCTTTAAGGTTGTATGATAGCCAGCAGCTTCCACACTCTTGGAGGCAGTTTGGGGATGGCTCTCAAAAGTCGTCTACTGCTTGTGCGTTGCTGTACAGAGCAGTCTGGAGATGCATGCCAGAGCTCCGAAACCAAGATGGAATGTGCTCCCTCTGATGGGGGAAGTGCCTCTGACAATTATTGGCTGGCTGATTCCACTGGGTAAGGTGGAGAGTTGGTCCTTCTGTGTCCGGACCATGTTTGTTTAACATATTGGAAATTGGTGACAAGCATTTAAAGCACACATTTATTGCCTACAATTTGTTGGAATTTGCATATAAATATAAAATGAACTTTGTGGAAGGAGCATAACATGAGCATTCATCAATCATGTAAATTGTTCTTAAAGGCAAACTACTGGTGCAAAAAGATGCTTTTACAGCACTTACCTTTTGACTACGTGCATAAGTCAACGATGTTACCTTTTCATAACATCTTGATATAGAGAGAACTTAATACAAATTATTTATAAGAACTGTTTTTAAATATTTTGCTGCTATTAAGGTAATTACTTCAAATATTAAATAAAACATCAGCTGAAACATACCTGTGGAGAAGATGGATTGAATGCTACATTGATGACAGATTCAGAGTGTTCTGGAAGCTTTTGCAAGTATGTGCTGGAACGTGTTTCATAGATATATGCCTGAAATAAAACATGAAAACACAATCTCTAAGCATGTTGATAATATGTTTTGTAAGCAATGGTGATTAAAGAGGACCTGACAGCATTCCTGACATTTTACTAAATGCCTGCATTGCTCAAAAAATACCAATTATGGAGCATCTTTACCTAAAACTCTGTAATGCGTAGCAGTTCTGTTATTCTTCCTACAAATTTATGGAAAAATTAACAACTGGGTGTCACTAATACTGGATTGTTACAAATACTGTATTGAATAATAATGGTCTAATATGGCTCTGCTATTATACCCTGAGGCAGAGAGTAATAGGAGACGCATTTTAGAAAGCTTATAGGAGGATTAAAACTACAGGTGAAAAAAAAAACATTTAAAATAAAAAAAATGAAATATTCTAAACATTTATTTTGCCATTTTACAAAGAAAAAAGAAACATAATTAGTATGGCCGCGTCTGTTTAAGTCCGATCTTTTAAAATATAACATTAATTATCCTGTACGATAAGCACCTTAGAAAAAGAAGCATACCCGATTCCAAAATGGCATATTTTTGGTCACTTCGCCTTCCCCAAGAAAAAATGAATGATGATTTAAAAAGTTACCCCAAAATGGTACCAATAAACGCTACACAAAACGACTAAAAAAAGCCCTCACTCGGATATATAGATGGAAAATAAAAAAGTTATTGGTCTCAGAAAATTTTAAAAATAAAGTTTTTATATATTTTTTAAAAGTAGTAAAACATAACAAAAATGCTAAAAGTTTGGTATTGCCAGAATCATACCTACAGCTGTAACCAGAAGTTTACATACAGTATACAAGAGGACACCTATTCCTGTTTTTCTCACTATTTGACATGAAATCAGAATAAATCTTACCTGTTTTAGGCCAATTAGGATTACCATAATTATTTATTTTTGCCAAATGCCAGAATAATGAGAGAATTTTTTAAAGGTATTTTTTGTTACTTTCTACAAAGTCAAACGTTTACATACACTAGGATTACTATGCCGTTAAACAATTTGAGAAAGCCCATATGATGATGTCATGTCTTTAGAGACACACTTGTGGATGCATTTTAATTCATACCAGAAACACACACTGCTGCTGTGTGTAACATCATGGGAAAGTCTAAAGAAATCAGCTTAGATATCAGGAAGAGAAATTTGGACTTTCACAAGTCTGGATCATTCTTGGGTGCAATTTCCAGATAACTCTTTCATCTGTACAAACAATTATATGCAAGTACAAACAAGATGGGAATGTCCAGCCATCATACCATTCAGGAAGGAGAGGGGTTCTCTGTCTCAGAGATGAATGTGCTTTGGTCTGACATGTGCATATCAACCCAAGAACAAAAGCAAACAACCTTGTGAAGATTATGGCACATGTCGACCTTAGTGAAGCGAAGGTTTATATTGTCTCTGCAGTACAAATTCCCTAATTGATTTATGTTTATAAAGTAACAAAAATACAGGGCATGTTGAGAAAAAAACGGCTTATAAGTGAAGAAGGAAGCATGTTTCTCCATTGAGATATATTACAAAGTATCTTATTTTCACCTGCACTGTTGATTTTTGGAAAGCCATTTTATAAAACGTATGCTCTTGTCAATTATTGACAAGAGCCAAGACTTGATTTAGCCACAATATATGGGTTAAAGCCACATCCTAAAATGTGGCGACATCCTTCTGAAGGAAAAAAAGATAAATTAACAGCAAACATTCTGGTGCCGTTTCCTGGATTTCTGCTTTGTACTACACAGCGCTATTTTCTAGAGCTATAATATGATGTGTGAACTCAGCCTAAGAGAGTCCTATGTTCAGACATTCAGCTGACTTGCAAATACTTGTATTCTGTGGGTCTAAAATGACTAGAGAAGTGATTTCTGAGGATCTAACAGTAAAATTCACTTACATTAGGAAGGCAAAAGTATGAGGAAAAATTACACATTTCGTAACATATAGTAATAAACGTAGCTGTTAATTCCCTGACAGTGACAAATCAAGAGTTTGTACATAATGACTGTTTTGAGTATCAGTAAAATAAGTTAATATATGCTCTCTGAATTTTGCACAGTACTATATTTTGATATTTATATATATTTAGTAAACATTTGAAAAGCATTTATATTTCCAAGAAACAGATTATGATGGGAACATCAAGACTCATCTTCTCATGTTGTCATGACATTATTAGATTAAATGTGCTTAACTAAATGTCAACATCATATTAGCTAGTAACCAGTTTAATTCTAGAAGGGTTTATAAAACTATATAACTAGAAAATGTTGGGTTCTAAACTAAACTGTCACCCGGACCCTGCTCCCAAAAAGTATTTACCAGCTGTTTGCGAAAGTCAAATGGTGGTCATGTGTCGCTGTAGTTACCATCTAACATTTCAGATATGTGTGAAGATCTTTTATTACACAAATATGTTTCATTTCAGAAAAAGCATGGGTTCACTTTCCAGTATCAAACAGACTTCCACATTTTTCCTTTGAAGATTGCTAGTGAACAGTAATCAGTGAGTTCCAATGTTTAAAAATGTGGGCTGTACTGGAATCTGCATTCATAGCAAATGGCACACCATTGTAGACAAAATACCACTATTTAAGGGCCAAATAATATCTGCACACCATGACCCAACATTGCCTCTAGATACTAACTGAATACCACCACACCATGACCACATGTTACCACCACATTTAGTCCCAGTTCCATTATACTATGAACATTACCTGATGATTTGATTAGATACAGGGCGCAGTCCTGGGTTACATTACAGCGATAGGGACTGTAGGGTGCGTTCTTAAGTGAATTTGTATGTCATGATATTGGTATTTTCTAGTACATGTGTGTGGTGGGAATGCTGGCTCTTGCCTGTTCCACAATACAATGCCAGCATGCAGCACACGACATGTAGGAGTATAGTGCTGATTCAATATATGTGTTTAACATGTAGTGATGTGCTCTGCAGGCTGACTTATAGTGTCCATGTTCCGCAAACAGTTGTTGTGAACTAAAATTGTGAGCATGCCACTCAGCAGCTGTTAAGCAGATGTACAATTGGCACTTGGGCAGATAGTTAAGCACGTGGCTACGTCATACAATTAGTACATATGTGTTGGTGTGTCATCGAGACATTTGTAGTTGCAACAGCTTACTAGCATGCTTGTGGAACTAGACAAGTGCCAGCATGCCCACAACTATGGGTGAGGGTTAAAAGAGGCAGTATCCATTGATTGCAAACAGGATGGAGTGTGTTTAAGAGCCTACCCACACACAGATCACAGAGGAGATGAAAGCGGATAAAGAGAAGCTTTGCTTTTCCTATTAGGACATTTGAACACTTTTTTGAGGGTATTTAGAGATGCAGAAAAGGGTATGGCTAACTCAAACAAACTGTGGTGTGAAGGAAGTTTATAGAGAATAGAAGTTAGGTACTTCTATTTAAAAAATCAAAAGTATTGTGGTGTAAAGAGCTCGCCAATTCGCACTGCAGAATCCATCAATTCGGATCTGATCTGTCAGAGAACTTTGAATATATCTGAAGATAGGATAGGTCATCGCCCCAGGATAGGAGATGGATGTTCTGGGTAAATCGACGGCACTGCACTCCTCATACAAGTGTTCAGCAGCCTTTTGTTGGTAGGATTGTAGTGGTTGATAGTGACAGACTGCTCAAAGCATCAAGCTGGCTTGACATACTGTGACCATTCCACTGACACAGGTTGCACAAGACACTAGTGGGGCAAACTACGTGAACGTTCTGGAATGTGTTTAATAAGCAGTGGTCCAGACACAAGCAAAATTAATCCCCTCTCTGCCACTCTGCCAGAGCTGTATGATGAAAGGTGTGTCTGTAGAAGCTGCTCAGAGTCCATAGCCTCGCCCTAACAGGAGCAGTTACCGGCATAGAACTGCCCATGCAGATCACTAAAGTGTCACCACCTAGTGTATGTACACAGAACATGGGGACCTTTGTTACTTACATGTGATGACTATAGAGAGCACTTGCTTCAGTGGAGATGACAACTCTCCATTCAACATGTCGGACATCCTACTGAGTTATAGAGAAAATTAAACTTAGGTAAAAAACTGAGTGGAAGAAAATGTACTGCACTTCCCATATATGTGAGTGGGGGCGTGGGTATGTTGAGGCCACACCCCACTGACTTAGTATGTGTAATCTGTTCCCAGATTTTCTTGTACTACTCCCTGCCTACCTAAGTTCTATGCCCTACCCAACTCAGATTATGTTGCAGCCACTGGAATAACTGGCATGCTTCAGTAATAATTGAGTCGACTTAATAGATCGCCGCTGACTTTCGCCATTCTGGCTGCTGGGTAGAGAATCAGCCACAGACTACTGGGGAAGATGAGTGGTGGAAGCTACCCTTAAGGGACATCTTTGCTAATCTCTTGCTAACACTGGGAGCAGGACTTAGGCTGGAGCCGTTGTGGGGTCCCGGAGCTTCTCGGTTCTTTGGAATGGTCAGTCTGTCAGTGGGCATTCTGAGCTCCCTCTTCCTGGTGTCGTGTGCTGCAATCTCTGACCTGTACTTTCTGTTCTCTTCCCCAATAGGAATGGCAGAGACTTACATCATTCTGACATTATGGGGCGTCACGCAGTGTGTGATATCAGCGCACTGAGCCACACCCCATAACTCCCCGTTCGTAACTAGGGGACAGTCGCAAGTTGGAAAGATGTAAGTCGGGGACTGCCTGTTCGACCATACTGTTACAGAATAAAAAGTAAAGACCAATGATAATATCATATGGTAACCATATAGCGGTCAGTTAACAGTCCAAGAAAAATGACCTACTGATTCAACACAAAATTAACAACTATAGACGTGGAGTGGACAAAATTGTTGGTACCCTCCCATTAAAGAAAGAAAAACCCACAATGGTTGCTAAGAAACTTGAAACTGTCAAAAGTCAAAATAAATTTTAAATCAGACAAGTAGTCAATGTACTGATTGGTATCTTAGTGTGTACCACACTGATCATGGACCAAAGAATGTTAATGAGAGAGTTGTCTCAGGACATTCACAGGAAAATTACAGAAAAATTAATATTTGAAAGTAGATAGGCTATAAGACATCTCCAAACAGCTTAAAGTTTCTGTTACTAAAGTTGCACATATTATCCAGACATTTAAAGGGGTTTTGCCACGATGTAATGTTGACGTGGGATCCTCCAAAATGGGGATTTAATCACTCTTTTAAATATTATGTGATTACAAAGAAAAGTGATGCTTCATGAGGAGCTATCAGCATTGCCTCAGTCCCCTTAGTTTCCTGACGGTTTAATTAGAAGGAAAAAGGTCATGACAGGCGCTGATATGGCCGCCACCTTGCGTGTTTTTTCACTTTTATCTTGATGACATGGGGAACTCATGAAGGAGATTAGACAAATGGACATGCTGGGGAGCAATAAGCGTGTAATAAGTCTGTGTCTTTTTGTAGTAGAGAAATCCACTGGTTGTAATGTAATTAGTTGAGGTAAAACACTGCAGACGCTCATGGCTTCCTCGCTCTCTGCCTCACCCCCTCCACTCTCCCCACCCCTGCAGCCTTCATGAAACTGCATGCGCTTTGTTTATCTTCTCTCCTGAGCAGATAAGAGGTAAGGAACTCACTTCGTGGCAAAACCCCTTTAAGGTTGATGGGACTGTAGCCAACCTCCTTGGACATGGCCATAAGAGGAAAATTGATGACAAATTGAAGAGATGGATAATAGGAATGGTAATCAAAGAACCCAGAACAACTTCCAAAGAGATTAAAGGTGAACTCCAAGGTCAAAGTACATCCATTTCAGATGGAATCATCTGTCTCTGGAAAGAAGATACTGAGAGGTAAACAGCTTGTTCATAATTCAAAATAGTAATAAGCAAACTGGTATTGCCAAAATGCATGTTGAAATGACACAAAGATTTGGAAGAATGTTCTTTGGACAGATGACACATAACTGGAGCTTTTTAGCCAAAGTACATCAGGCTCTTGTTCACAGACACAAAGTTAAGCATTTACAGAAAGATCGTAAGTGTTTTGTTGTAACCTACTGGTAAATTTTGAAGGAGGCTCATTTATGTTTTGGGGCTACTTTGCTGCATCTGGTACAGAGTGTCTTTAATCTGTGCATGGTAAAATTAAATCTCAAGACTATTAAGGCTCTCTGGAATTAAATGTTTTGCTCAGTGTCAGAATGATTGGTGTAAGTTGCTCCAACAGGATAAGGATCCAAAACAGAAGTGTCACTGACAGTTAAAGAAATCATTTGTTTGCAGGGATTGACTCAAAAAGATGTGCAACAAAATATTAAGTTAAGGGTACCATTCATTTTTTGTTCCAGCGCCAGAATTCATTAGTTTGGGTTACCATTATTTTGGGTTGAACCACAACTTAAACTCGATGTCTGATGTTCACTAGTTGATTTTCAGTAACTTTAAATATATTATTACTTTTGACAGATTCAAGTTATTTCAGTGACTATTTGGAGTTTTACTTCTTTAATGGGAGGTTACCAACAATTTTGTCCATGTCTGTCCAGTCAGTTACTCACAGTTGACAGTGACTCTGATAGGCTTTGTTCTCGTTCCCTCGTATTCGCTAAATGGTCCTCACGTCCATAAAGACTTCGTTTGCAGGCCTGAAATTGTTTTGCAAGCGATTTACTGCTAGTACAGCATATGCCACGTTATTGGCACTTCTCCCTACTGAGCCATACTGTATACAGTATTACATATAGCATCACAAATACCTTATTGCATGCATTCGGGGGCATAAACAAGGAGGTGGGGGGAGGTGAATCAGTTAAAATCTCTCTCTTATGCCCGGACTCCTGCTCTTTTTATCCAGCTGGATTATATTGTTGACCTTTCACCAGCAGATGCCTGACAGCATACAGACAACATCCTAGTTAGAGAATTGAGGGTATAAATTTAGGTCTATGTTTGTGTGACTATGTATATATAAATGTGTATACTTTTTGTATATATATAATTTGTATTTTATGCTTGTAAATGTGTGTATGTGCTTTTTGGTGTACTATACAAGTCTGTATTTGCATGACTGTGGGAGCATGTATTTGTCCATGTTTATATAAGTTCTGTGTATCAATCCTAGTATTGGAATGGTTGAGCTGTAATATAGCACATGCTATGTGTGACGCCTGCTTGCGGGTTTCCGCGGCGCCCTCCTGGGCCGTGTTCTGGGGGAGAATTTAGCTACGGGATCGCCTCTTTAGAGAGAACGGAATGGCACCTTAGGACACGGGGGGCTTCAGTTTAAAAACTGCTCAACCTGCTTCATTCTAGAATATAGAATTCAAAAAGCTATAAATCATAAACAGAAAAAAACCTCAAGGCCGTTATGGCCACTAGACGTCTAAACACGTTGGTAGACGATCCCTCTCTCAACATGTACCTTGTGACATACTGTCCGCATCACATCAACAAACTCACCCAGTCCAACATACGTGGTTCCTGCTTTTCACTACAGCCTCTCTGGGGGAAGAGGGCCCTTACTCCTCAGCCCTCTGCTAAGCACTGCGCCAGCTAAGCTGACCACGCCTCCGCTCTGAACAACTGAAGGCCCTGGCTTTTTTTATGACGCTCCAGCGCCTATCCAAAAGTGGGCCTGGAACATGGGAGTAGATCGCGCCACCCAACGCATTGTCTACTCCCAATAAGAGCAACGCCAGGAACGGCTGAAAGCCAAACTACTCCTATATAGTGCGCAAACTGTAGAGTGGCTGACAAAAAAAATACAGATGGCTTCTTATTATTATTGTTGTATCTATTATTTTATTATGTTATTTTAAAGCGCCATTGACTCCAGGCGCGCTGTACATTCGAGGGGGTTAATACAAATTAAATAAGGTCAAACGAGTACAGTGATAAGGGATAATGACGCAATTGGCCAACAGAGGGAGATGAGGACCCTACCCGCTGAGGGCTTACAATCTACAAGGAGGGGGAAAGAGACAGGAGGATGAGGGGAGACATGTCTGTGGAGGAGTAGTGACAAGTTTAGTGAAGGTTTATTTAGGCAAGCCTGAAGAAATGGGTTTTCGTTGCTTTGAGGCTGGTGGAAAGTGGAGGGATGGGTTCTGATTGTGTTGGGGGGCAGTGAGTTCCATCAAGAAAAGGTGGTGTCGTGGGTGAAGCGCGGGGAGAGAAGTCTTGGAGAAGTTGTGTGTTGAGGAGCTGATAAGGGAGTGACAGAGGAGAGATGGTCCTGTTGAGGAGGGAGATGTGCGTGGGGGGTGTTATTGTGGACAATTAGGGCAGAGTTGTATGGAGGAGGGGAGAGGTCATGGTAGAGCATTGTAGGTCATTGGTTAGTAGGGGGGCGGCAGGGCTATGAGTGGTGAGAAGGGTGAGGGGGTGCTAGTTTGCCGCGTCTTGTAAGTTTTTGATGAATGGAATGTATTGCTGGGCAATGGGAGCCGTGAGGGATTAGGCAGAGGGGAGAGGCAGAGGAGTAGCGAGGAGAGAGGTGGATAAGAGGGCAGCAGAGTTAAGGGATGGATTGGAGGGGGAGCGAGGGTGCACTAGCTGGGCTAGGCACTGGAAGGATGTGTGCAGTAGTCTTAGGGGTGGAGATTGACAGGGACTGGGGCGCAGCATTTTTGTGTAGGTGTCAAGCCGAGGAGACAGAGCGGATGCGGAGGAGATGTTTTTCAGGTGGAGGCGCGTGCAGGCAGAGGTGAGGGTTTGGATGTGTGGTTTGAAAGATAGCAGGGTCTAGGATTGCACCAAGACATGCGAGAACTTGTGGGACGGTTGAAAGTGTAGGAGCCGTTGACTGTAATAGGAGATCAGGGGCAGGGGTTAGAGGTTTGTGATTGGTGGAAAGATGATGAGTTCTGTTGTTTCTCCACATTTTGTTGTAGGAGACGTGTATGAGATGAAGGAGGATAATGGAGGACAGACAGTCAGGGATCCGGGAGGAGTAGAGAAGTGACATCTGGGCCAGAGATAGTAGAGTTGGGTATCATCAGCATAAGGTGGTAAATGAAGAATCCATGTGAGGCTATGAGCTGACCGAGGGCCAAGTGCTGTAGTATAGAGAGGGTGTGGGACCAGGACTGACCCTTGGGGGAACACCAACAGAGAGTGGCCCGGGTGGGAGGAGGTTGGAAGCAAGAATGAGAGACGCTGAAAGTGGCCGATCTGTGAGGTTACGAGGGAGATCCAGGAATGAGCAAGTCCGTGATGCCGAGGGGCAGGAGAGGGATTTGTAGCAGGATGGAATGGTGTCGACAGTGGTCAACGGCAGAGGACGGTCCAAGAGGGGTGAGCACAGAGTAGTGGCATCGAGGCTTTAGCAGTTATAGATCAATTTAGTGAACTTTGGGTTAGGGCGGTTTCAGTGTAGAGTGGTGGGGTCAGAAAACCTAGATTTAGAGGTCATGTAGAGGTTGGAGGGAGGTGGGAGGACGCAGCATGAATGATAGTCGTGCTGCGTGAGGAGTTTTGGAACAAAGGGAGCAGTGATGATGGGGTGATAGTTGGACAGAGAAGAGGGGTCTAAGGGTTGTTTTTTTTAGGATTGGAGTGATGAGTAGCATGTTTGTAAGGCAGAAGGGGAAGATGCCAGAGGTTACTGATAGGTTGAAGAGATGGAGTGAGTGCTGGGATGCTAGAATTGCAGACTGAGGTGCTGGGATGAAGGTGGGATGGCAGGTGGGGTCAAGATACAGGTAGTTGAGTTGGATTTGGGGACAGTATGGGAGGAGAAGCGATTTTCATGAAGTGACCCGTGGGGAAGCAAAAGCAGTTAAGGGGGGAAGAGCAGGTTGCAAGGGGGTAAGGGAGTGTGGTGGGGACTGCCGGGTGAGCTTGTCTATGATGAGGTTGATCTCTGGAGGAAGTGAAGTGGCAAAGTATATGCTGAAAGGGAGGGGATGGGGGTGGAGGTGTTTGGTGGGACGGAGGAAGAGAGTTGGAAGTTTTGAATAAATTGTTCTGGGGGTTGTGGGGACAGGGGAAGGATATGAGAGTGGTGTGAAATAGTTCTGTTTGGCTGAGGCTGATTGCCGGAACTTAAAATGTTGTCAGTGAGGGTTTGTCATATTAGGCATAAGTTGTCATCAATGGAGTGAGTGTGTCTGTCCTGGGGGTTCAGCAATTGAGCTCGCCTCAGCTGTTTGGTAGAGTCTGTGTGCCAGGGTTGTCTGTGATTTGCGGGTTGCTGTTGTGGGTGTGAGGATGCGACTGAGTCAAGGGGCGGGTGATGGGTTGTATGGTTTGTAGGAAAGTGGTGGCTGCGTCTGGGGTCATTTGAATGAGGATATAGTGGAAAGAGGTGTAGAGAGTCCCCCAGAAGAGGTGTGGAGATGGTTGAGGTTTTGTAGATTCCTGCGGGGTCGTATGGATAAGAGACAGGAGGAACAGGTGGGGAGGAGATAGTGGGAAGGTAAGGCTAGCGTTGTTTGGTCAGATTATAGGGTGTGGGGAGGATTAGAGATTGTCAGATAGGGGGCAGATGGGGGTGAAGTTGAGGGTCCAGTGGGGTGTCCTATCTTTTGTGAGTGGCTCTGAGGTCCATTGGGGAGAGTTGAACGAGGAGCAGGAGTGAAAGGAGTTGTTTGGAAGGCAGAGTGGGGGGTGTCAATTGGGATGTTGAAGTTCCCATGTGATAGTGGGCGATGATCGGTGGAAGAAAGTGAGGAAGCAGGAAGCAAAGTGGTCAGAAGAAAGGCAGTGGGAGGGCCTGGCGGTCGGTAGACAACAGCCAATTGGGATTGGTCGGAGGGGGCATTAGATGCGGACCAGAGTGCACTGCAAAGGAGAAGAGTGTGGAGGGAAGGCAAGAGGAGGAGCGGGGACAATAGAAGCAGGTGTCAGCACAGGAAGGAGGACGACGCGCCCTCCACCATGCTTGTTACAGGGCGAGGGAGTGTGGGTAAGTTGGGGGCCGCTAAGAAGATGAGTTCGGCGGCTCGGGGAGACTGTGTCAGAGGGGAGTTCGCCTAGTTCAGGTCAGACCTAAGGAAGAGTAGGTTGCGTGAGATGAAAGTCATGTATGTATGGAGTGTTTATTTACATACGACCGCGCAATTTCAGAGAGCCCCAAGTGAGGAGGTTTGGGGGGAGCACGGGACGGAGGGGATGTGTATCTGGTTAAGGGATTAGCGGATAATTGTAGTGGTGAGTTGTTCGAGGAGGCAGAGACTATGGTGGGAATGTGCTGGGGGGGGCCCGCGGGTTTGGGGGATATGTCCCCGGATAAGCAGAAGGAGCGTGTAGAGGGTGTGAGTAGGGGGCAGCTAGGGATAGACTGTTAGTTTGGTAAGGGTTTGTGGTGCGTGTTGGAGGGCATTAGAACAGTGAGGAAGATGGTTGGTGGCGGCAGACGGTGTGAGGGTAGAATGCAGGGGGTGATGTGGAGTTCATTGTCCAGCGAGGGAGTTTGGGGATAAGCAGTAAGTGTGAGGAGAGTGGAGATGCGATGATGAGGGAAAATGAAGAGCATAGTGTTAGATCACAGTTGGACAGTTAGATGTCTGGCTGGGAAGGTGATGGAGGCGCTTTCTGCTGGGACAGATGATGGAGGCGCTCTCTGGCGATGGGACAGTTGATGAGAGGCACTCTTGGATGGACAGTTGATGGAGGGGGGGGGGGGGGGGGGCCGCGGTTCTGGCTGGGACCAGTTGATGGAGGCGCTCTCGGGTGGGGGACAGTTGATGGAGGCTGATCTGCGGCTGGGACAGTTGGAAGGAGGCACTCCTGGCTGGGACAGGTTGATGGAGGCGCTCTCGGGCTGGGGACAGGTGTGGTGGCGCTCTTGGCTGGGGACAGGTGGTTGGGGGGGCGAGTCTCTGGCTGGGACAGGTGATAGGGGGCAGTCTTGGCTTGGGAAGGTGATGGATGGGCAGTCTTGGGTGTGGGACTGGTGTGGAGGCACTCTCTGGCTGGGACAGGTGAAGGAGGGCAATCTCTCTGGCTGGGACAGTTGATGTAGGGCATCTTGGCTGGGACAGTTGATGGAGGCGCTCTCTGGCTGGGACAGATGATGGAGGCGGCTCTTCTGGCTGGGACAGTATGATGGAGGCGCTCTCTGGCTGGGACAGATGATGGAGTCGGCTCTTGGCTGGGACTGGTTGAGTGGAGGCGCTCATGGCTGGGACGGTTGATGAGGGCGCTCTGGCTGGGGAGGTTTGAATGGAAGGCGCTCTTCTGGCTGGGACAGATGATGGAGGCGCTACTCTGGCTGGCCGTTGATGGGAGGCGCGCTCTGGATGGAGGACGGTTTGATGGAGGCGCTTCCTGGCTGGGACAAGGAGGATGGAGGCGTCTCGGCTGGACAGATGATGGAGGCAATCTATGGCTGGGGACAGGATGATGGAGGGCTCTCTGGTGGGACGGTTGATGGAGGCGCTCTTTGTGCTGGGTACGTGTTGATGGAGGCGCTCACTGGTCGGGAACTGGTGATGGGAGGCGCTCTCTGGCTGGGAACGGGTTGATATGGAAGGCACTCTTGGCTGGGACCGTTGATGGAGGCACGCTCTCTGGCTGGGTACGGTTTGTTGATGGAGAGGCGCGCTCTCTGGCTGGGACAGTATGATGGAGGCGCTCTCTGGGCGGTGGGGGACGGTTGATGGTGGCATCTCTGGCTCTGGGACAGTTGTTGGAGGCGCTCTCCTGGGCTGGGACGGTTGATGGAGGCGCTCAGGATGAGTAAAATTTTTTTTTTTTTTTTAATCTGCTAACTGTATTGGAACAGATGTAATGAGGGGTGGGCCCCCAGAGTCTGGCTGGAATGCTGAGTCTGCTGTGGAGTGGAGTGTCTGTTGTTTCAGGGGACTTGCTGCGGCGGGAGGAAAATTGCGGCTATATGGATTAGAGACCAAGCGCACTATGTTGAACAGGGTGGCGAGTTTAGAGGAGTTGAACCGGCGGGGGACCATGCTGTTGCTGGGGTAGTCCCAGATGAAATGAGGAGTAGTGCGAGCAGACAAGACGTCAGAGCGTTAAAGAAGGGCACAAGCGCATTTTTCAGTAGATCGAGTCTCAGGCAAGCTTGCGTCAAAGCTCCAAGTTGGATAGGACGCGATGTGAAGCGTGTAGCAGGAGGCAAGACGTGATGGGGACCAACAGCTTCAGTTCAAGTATTCTCAACTGGCCTCAGTCAGAGTGTTAGGCTGGCCAGGGTGCTAGAAGGCAGAGGATTAGCTGCAGTCCCACAGCCTTAGCCAGGTGACCTGAGATAGCAAGTGAAGCTCCTGGAAAGTCTGTGTACAGTGCTGGCTAGGCACCAGAGGGGGGGAGCGCAGATTCCCAATGATGGATGTATACAGCTTGCTGGCTGCACTGGATGGTTTAGGGCCGCAGATACGAGCAGATGAAGGTTGTTCTGTATGTGTAGTCGGTCACCGAAGGGCTCAAAACGTTCCTCAGGAGTTCGGCAACAGATATCTGGAACCTGGCAGGGTGGATGCAGGGTTTATGGGGTTTAATTGAGCAGAGATGAGTGAGTATTCAGCAGAGCTCACAGCAGAAGAACTGGCCAGGTATCCTTAGGTGGCATGGGTTATACGCCTCTGGTATATCTCCATCAAGTGGCTGAGCAACCGGCAACTACCTGCAAGCCGGTCTGTGTTCTACATTATGTTAGTATGACCGCTAATTATGTGCCACACTTTTCCAGCTTATATTTTATATTACATACTGTGCAAGTTATACTGTGAATATAGTAAAGTATTTTATTGTGTGTATAGTATTCTGAGATGGGATACATGTACTATGCATGAAAAAATATGCCATACTACAACTATTTTCCAGATATCTTCTGCACCCCATCACCTAACAGTGCTCATTTTATTTTTTTCGTTATATTTATTTGCCCAATGCTGTTTTTATTCTTTTTATGCCCCCAAGCCAGTCAGCATGTGTCATTATCTGCCATAATCTCCACTTTACTGTAGGACCTGCTGTGATTTATTGGCAATCTGGGGGTGTATATCTTTTACACACATGATTTTGGGCTTGTTTACGGCGGCGTTGTTGGATAGAGATAGAGAGATGGAGGAGTGGGGAGCATAGAGAGAGATAGAGAGTGTGAGAGGTGGGAGGGCTGTAAGCTGCAGTTGCATGTCTTTCGGCACCACATACAGCCATGTTAAGGAGTGTGTTATCCCTCACCGTTGCATCATAGAGTGGGAGGACCAGCTTCAGGTGCTCATGTGTCAGTTTCTAAAGGGTATGATGTGCTAGTCACAAGTGCGGCTGCTATAAAACCCCTATAGTTATGCCACTAGGCATATTATTCTTTTTAGTAATAGTCATTTGATCTATATAAAAGCTATCCAGATCAACTCATGAAATTTTTTTAATGACTCAATCAGGTTAACAATGTATTTTTAGCCACACCTGCTAAAAGGAATAAACAGTCTTTTGTCGTGGTATTAATGTAATAAAGAGAGAGGAAGAGTGAAAAAATCAGGCGATACCTTTTAGAGGCTGAGTATATTTGAGTGTTTCAAGAGTACTAGCCCTCTTCTTCAGACATGGTAAGAGAGCTAGTACTTCGAAAGCTCTATGCAAATATACGTCAGTTAGCCTCTAAAGGGTATTCTTGATTTCTCATCTTCTATACACTTTCATGGCATTATACACTGTACAACATTATACTACTAGCAATTTTTTTTAGAATGACAAAAGATGCAGCTTCCCTCATATATTCTAAGCTCTTATGAAAAAAGTGCTTCTCAACCCTTATCTAAAATTGTCATACTTGTTTTTTGCTGCTGTGTAATGTCTGATTTTGTCTTTATGTGTATCCCCCATATTGTAAAATGTTGCAGAATTTGTTGTTTTATTAATCTCTAATGTGACAGTCAAGTCACATTATTGTGACCACCAGCTCATATCCAGGGTAACCGCATAGACAGCAGCTCGAAAAGCTGGGAATAGCTAAATAAATTCCTGGTAGGTTGTCACAGCTATCTTGAGCATGCCGACTGCAGTGTATCCTACGGCCACTGGAAGGTGTATGGGGTATATTCATACTGCGACCATGACAAATGAGGTGGTTTCACAGATACTACATTAGGTTCAAATCAGGGGGCCAGGACAGACTTGGAAGTCTTGGTCATGCTCTTCCAACCAATTTTAGATATTTCTACCTATGTGATATGTTGCATTTTATTGTTGGAACATCTCATCCACTACAAGGAAGACATCTCAATCTGTTGGAGATCTGCAAGGATGGTTTCATACCCACATTGGTTGACAGTGCCTTCCACATAGATGAGTGGGCCCAGAAAATGCCATGAAAACATTCCCCAGACCAAAATGCTGCCACCATCAGCGTGTGCTCTTCCAGCAGTGGTTGCAGGGTGTTTGATCTCTGATATTTCTTGCCTGACACCCCAACATATCCAATGGACCGATCAGCAGAGGTCCAGTACCAATTCTGCTGTTACACTGAACCTACTGCAACCCTGTCAGCAGAGGACCAGTAGCCCTCCATCTGCTTCAGAGCAACATCAACAGTAGAGTTTGAACTGTTTTTTAGATACATGTCTGATATAAGTGCACACAGCTTTTTGCACACCTTAACCCCTTAAGCCAAATGCCTGAAAAGCTGTTAATGACCAGTAATTTTTTTTTAGTTTCTGCCTCCTTGAATTTCAAGTCGTAACTGTTATTTTTTTCAATGACGCAGTTGTATGAGGTCTTGTTTTATTCGGGACAAGTTGTACTTTTTGGTGAAATAGTTTTAGAGTTCACTTATAAATTATTGCCAGAATTTTTTTTTAAATTTCTGGAAGAAAATTTTTTTTTGTTCATTTCTTTTTTTAACCATCTTCAACTTAATAATCTTGTTTAGATGTAATTTCGACAGGTTGTTATGGGTGGTAGTGAGATAGTTAATGTAATGTGTGAGGGTTTTTTGTGTGTGTAATGTATGCACAATTATTTTTTATTAAAATATTGTATTATCTAGTTTATTTTTTTTCTACACTTTGTTTTGTTTTTTTACTTTTTTTTTTTTTTTTTTTTAAATGACCATGAAGGATTAGAAATAATAAAGTCCAATATGATTTTCAATGGTAGAAACCGACAAGTAAATTTTACTCGTCATGTAGACAGACTCTAATTTTGACAATCTTTCTGGATCCTACAGTTATACATTTATTTTCATGGAGATAAACCAGTATTGATTTTTTTTTTCTTCATCACCATCCACAATATCTCCCTCTTTTTAAAGGGTCAACATTTTAGTTTCAATCTTTATACTGTTTATTTAATTGAAGGCTATTTTGGGGTTAGTTTTACTCTTTTTGTCTCTCTGTCTCCAGCTTTACCGCTTTTATCTGTTTTTTTACATTTTTTTTTACTTGCAGCTTTTTAGTGCTTCTTCACTGTCTTGCTGTTTTAGTTGCTTAAATGTTTTCTTTTTGTTATTTAATTGCCTCCATTACATCTTTGTTTTTATTCCTTGTTATTTCTGTTTTAAGAATTGAAATTACAAAGGAATTGTACGGATGAACATTAAACAAGAATTTACTCAAAAATTAACTAGTTAAAAAAACCCTATGATAAAGTACCACCATAAAATATAAAGCTTTATTTTAGTTATTTTTTTTTTAAATAACAAAACACAATTATTTAAATAATGGTGCTAATTACAAGCTGAAAAATGTTCCTTTGGTCAGTCACATACCAATAAGTAAAAATAAGGTTATTATCAGAAAATCTCTAGACCTACAGATAATGCATAGTGGAATGATGCCGTAGCTCGGTAAAAAATTCGAGTTAAGGGACCCGAAACACCGAATTTTTGGAAATTCGGACCTAAGCGGCTCCTAACCGAGTGCCGTAACCCGATTAAAGTCAGTGGGAGATTGATGTTCGAAGTTAATTTTTATATAACACAGGGGAGGAGAGCCGCAATACCTTCCTTAAGTGGTTAAAATGGATACGTTGGAGATACTTGGACATTTGGTTCTAAGAGTTCACAGAGAAAAAATTCACAGGCTAAAATAATTAATTCCTTTCCATGGGTAACTGAAAAGATGAGGACTGCATTGCTTTACAAGGTGCAGCGCTAGCAGCTGCTACGGGGTCCCTTTGACACTTAAGATGACGCCGAAATTGGAAATAACACATGGTTACTGGCATGAGCCCCTATCACTTTTTGCACCAGGGACCAAGAACATGTCATAGATGTAGTGGCAGCAAGAACATCCCAACGGGGAACATGGAGGTTAAGCTGGTAGGGCCGTTCCTCCTCTTCTTCCTCCTCCTCCTGAAATCTGTGCCAACCTCTTACCACTGAAGGGTAATCGGTATCGGAGGCCTCATCATCCTCCTCCACTTCCTCATCCTGACCGTCACCAGAGACCGGGCTAGCATCTATGCCTTTATCTGTGAGCTGAAATGCGTTCTGCCCCTGGCTCTGGAGCATCGACACCAAGCCTACAGAAAAGGTCCGATACAATTGGGAAAAACAGTCGGGCCTTCTAACATGTATGTGGTGGATAAGGCTCTGTGTCCACCTCATCCAAACTCCCATCACTGCTGGAACCTGCTGCCGCGAGAGAGCTACGCTTGTTCCTAGATGGAAAAATATGACCACATTGGTCAGTGGCTGAACAACGCCATCAGTTCCTGGACTGACCTTTGGTGCTTGGAGGGATGTATGCAAGAGGAATCCGTTCACCTGCCTACACTCTTATATTGACTCTACGCCCACGAGGTCCAGCACTTGCTTGTCGAGGGCATGCGACGCGTCATACTGCAATTAATGGCTATTATGCTGCATGCCACAATCGCTGGGGGGCACGTGGGAGGGGGGAATTCCAGCATGTGGCCATTTGGTTAACAATGATGACGGTGGTGGAGAGGTCTCCAGATCACGCTCATGCAATGCTGCCAGTCTGCCGAGTAGCAGAAGGTATGGCGAACACAGTGAATATTGTGAGATACGCTCGAGTCTTCCTGTCGCAGCAGGGACAGTTAGGCGTGCCGGGTAGCGCTTCTTGAGGAAATTTCTCTGCGCAACAGTTTTCAGGGAAGTGTTGCCAGGCAGAGAACGGGGTCGTGTGCGTAAGTTCTACCGATTCCTAAGGGAGGCAGGAGATTTGTCTCCCATTTGTCTGCACAACATTGCCTTGGGGTCAGGTTCTTAGAACCCTCAGAATCACTGTCGGTCTGAGTGTGCAGAGCCGTTACGTCTCTTGAGTACTGTGCTGTGACGGTCTGATCCCAAGACACATTTAAATTAAGAACGACGGACCTGGGTTTCTTTCGGCAGTGTGATGTACGGCGAGGTTTGGGGGATCATGTGGTACTTTGACTCCTCATTCCATGCAGTGTGGAAGAGTGATCGCGGTGAGGACCCATCACCAGAGGCATTGTCTTCAACCAACTCTATCAAGTGAGAAATCAGGGAGATGACTAACACCCTTGACCGTGCTTAGTATACCATGGTTGTCGCAGTTGATATTGGACTTTGGTGGGACACAGATGCTGGCATATGCGCTAGAGATCTTTTCTGTAATTTGTTTTTTGTAGGGAGGCGGGCCAGGGCCAGGGAACAGCTTTTCTGCCAAAGATAATGCCTGGTTGGCATCTGATATTGGGGGCATGCCTAGGGCCGTGTACATGGTGTGGAAAAACCCATCTGTATCGACCAAGGCGGGGGGGGGAAAGGGCAAAATTCCAATGGCCAACTGCTCCGGCAATACTGACATTCAGGTTTTGGCTTTGGGATGGCTGGGTTGAAAGCGTTTCTTATTGCTCCCACCACTGGTTTCACAGAAGACTGGTGGTGGATGGTCTGTCTGTACGGCGTGCAGGTCATGACTGGTGGAGGGCGGGTGAGTAGTTGTGTTGCTGGTGGTGGAATAGGCCAACAGTGTCTGGGACTGGGAATGGTGCTTGCGTATGTGCTCGGCACTTCGGTTAGCAGAGGACCGCTTGGGCTTGGAAGGTGGCGGAGGCAGAAGATGTCATGGTGGTTGGAAGCACAGGCCCTGTGTGGCCTTTTTTCTCCAAGTGATTCTTCCACAGCAATTCATCCCTTTACATGAATGTGACTGTTCATGGGTGGTGGTTTTTTTAAAATTTTTTAGATTCTTTCCTCTACTGACGCGTTAAAAGCAATGACACTACCCCATCATTGCTCCACTGATGATGCGCTCGCCAGCTGTGCTCAAAAGACCACGTTGAATCTGCAATGTTTATCATCATCACAGGTGACCTTCCCCTTCCCCGCAGTGCCTTGGCTAGGTTACAGGCACTGCAAGGCATTGCTGATGGCTCAGGATTTCTGCCGACGCCCCGCTTCCTTTCTCCTCCCTGAGGGAATCAGCAATTGGGGCGTCAGAGAGACAAAATCATCTTCTTTGCCTCTTGATCTTTTGAAATGCCTTTCTGGCTCTAATTGTCATCAAAGAGCCCATCGGATATGGATTATCTATAGTGGTCTGTTTATTGGGTGACATTTTGGGCCCTTCAGGTTGGACTGATGAGATGATTTACATTTGTGCCCTACTGATAGGGGAAAGAGGGGGTAAAACTGATGGATGAAGGGTGTGTTAACCACTGACGCCGATCTTCAGTAATGAGAGGCACAGGGAACCGACCAAGCATTGACCAAGGAACATGTATCATACAGCTTATCGATAGCAGTCTGTCAACCAAGAAAATTGCCAAACTGCATCATGAGAGGCCATGACAACTGGAAGAATATAAAATGACGTCATCTAACCATCCATTCAAGATAAGAGTTGGACGTCTAGGCAAATTATCGGAGTCAACAAGTCAGCTCATCACAAGGTCTATTAGTTCTGGAGCGACAAATTGGAAATTTAGAGGTGGCTCGTTGCTTAGTAATATTGAGATGAAAGACATCCATGCAAGCACTTTGAATGTGCATTACACAAGTCTGGAATGGTGGCCCAAAAAAAGTGAAGAAGCCTCAACTTCAATGTTGTCAAAAATGGCTTTGGGTTGAGTTTGTAGACAAGTACAAAAAAGTGGACAGTAGAAGATAGGAAACAGGTTTATTTGAAGCGTTTAGACAAAAGTCAAAAGACTGGGCTCTTTATGGTTCAAATGGTTCTGGAAGAATCAAGGAAAAGAGGACAAATGGATTGGGAAATTAAAGGAACTATCAATTTTGGTAGAGGAAGCCTGATGATATGAGGTTCTTTCACATTCAAAGGCATTGTATATTTAACCAGGATCAAAAGTGGTCTCACTGGTGATTTATATTTTGGGATTTCCCACAAGACGAGTTACTTCATATACTTGAGTACTATGGGGTAGGAAAAGAACGACATAGTGTTCCAGCAGGACAATAAACCAAACATACATTGGGATTGGCGAAGACATGGTTTAACGACAATGAAGTAGAATTGCTGGATGGCCCCCAAAATCCTAAAACCCAACCCAATTGAACACTTGTAGGTAGAGTTGAAGAAAATGTGTATTCGTACCCCAGTGAAATCGACCAATAAGCACCAAAACGTGTAGACGAGACCTGGGATCAGATTTTAGTTGAGACATTCTTGAATTTGAGTGAGAGCCTGTGCAAAGCCAAAAGGTGGATTTATAAAAAACTAAGAAATAATAAAAATTTTAATTTAGGCTTTTAGGAGCCAAAATGCAGATACATGACAAGATCTGCATAACTAAGCATATGTTAAATAGTTGCAAGTCAAATTTAAGTATGAGATAGCTAAGATTATTTTTCTACAAAAATTTTGGTAGTCTCACATTGAAAGCTGTAGTGGATGGTGTGATTGGAGCCTGAAATTCAAAAGTTCAAAAACATTGTTATTCTTTTTGTCATCGTTTTTATTTGAGGCAAGTTTAGATTTATATGTCTTAAGCATTTATGTCTTTCTTGCTGCAACCCATGATATATCCCCCGGGGCCC